>JAJONR010000793.1:0-82231 GCA_029582245.1 Solanum etuberosum
AGTTCAGATAACTCACAGCCCCCATAAACCATGTAGCCAACGTGGGTAGAAAGGGTCATATTTTTTAGATGATTCCTTAATGCTTTTTAGCATAGACTAGTGGATCCACTTAGTAAGTAGGTCTTATACCCTGGCAAAGTATAGGACAGTTGTGGCAGCGTGGGCAAGACGATGTATCATCACATAGCTCATAGTAATGGTTATCGGTTAGAGAAACTCCCACAGAGATATTTTGTATTCTTATCTACACAGAGTTTATTTTGTATTTTCATATACAAACTGTTGACACCCAATTTTGACCCTCCACGATATGAATTAGTTCTCTAGCCTCTTAATTTTCAAACGATTTTGAATAGTTGGCTTTATAAAATTCAAATACTTTTCAAGGTTATTTTAAGTAGCTTTAGTCGATTTTATAATTTCCAAATAATAAATATATTTCATATAATTAGGCATAATTAGTACATTTTATGAATAGTTGAAAATCATTCTTAATTTTTTTTTTTACATTTTTAGTCAAATAATTTTGCTAATTTAGTTTAGTTCAAGGTGCGTTTTTTCTTTTTGATTAGTTTATAAATTTTAAATACTTTCTCAAGATTTTAAAAGTGATTTAGTCGTCTTTATAATTTTTTAGATAATAATTGGTCTTTACATAATTACTTATACAATTAATATACTTTATTCATATTTGAAAATCATTTTTTTAAAAAAGAAAGGGTTTTACACTTTTAAATTTTATATTGATTTAGTTTAACGTCAATGACAATTATAATTTTGAATTAGTTAAATCGCTTAGTTTATAATTAGGCTAATTGTTTTATTTCGTTAAGTTTAAGGAGCTCGTGAATTAATTTCATTAAATTCGTCTTGTTTAAGATTTGGCCGAAGCTAACTAATCAACTCAATTCGGTCATATTTTGAAGTTATATCGGCTACTATGGAAATACATTCGGTTGTATTTTTATTATAATTCTAGCCAGTTTTGCCTCCCTCTAAACCCAACCCTGGGCCTTTTCAATGCAAATTCCAACCGACCCAATCCCTTCTCCTGACCCGACCCATCCACTTCTTCTTTCCCAAAAGAGAAACCAACAACGTCAATGCACAAGCAATAACGATTCCAAGCAGCGACGCGATGCGAAAACGGCATCAACACAAATTCAAACGGCGTCTTCAAGGTGAATTCACGGAGATAGACGATGTGCACACGATGCCAGCTACGCGTACAACAGTACGCTGAAGATGTTGTCGTCTTCTTTCTTTCCCCCCGATCGACAGTGCACTTGCACAGCTCACAGCAGCGAAAACAACCCGCAGAATCATCCTTGCCCCTGAAGATTGGGCCGCGTAGCATTCAAAGGACATTGGATCGATCACAATCGTCCACCTCGCCTCCAATCCGTTCGACTTTAGAATCAATTGGGATTTCTTTGGTTTTAGGATAGAGTTCCGTTTTTCGGAATTCAAATTTTGGTGGGCCTTGATTCTTATCCGAATTTTTCCAGCCCTTTTTCTCCCATTTTTGAACCCTAGAATTTCCCCCTATAAATACCCCTCTTCTTCTCCATGGAAAAGAGAAGAAAAAGGAGAAAAAAAAAGTTTTCTTGAACAACTAATTTTTCATACCTACAAAATTCGAATGCAATTTTCTAGTCTTAAGTTTTTGAAGGGGTCTCTGTTCGAAGTCGGTTCGGATATTCGGATTTACTGTTTGAGTGTTGAAGCTTTGTGAGAAGTCGCTGCTCATTCTAGCTCGTTGTTGTCTCCATTTGCTGCCCGGAAGAAGGTAACATCTCTTCCTTCGTATGATTTTCTCGTCTTCTATATTTTGAAATGGTGTTTTCTTCAATATTCTGGAAGTTTGTGTTGCTGCAGTTGGTTATTAAGTTATTGACATAATGATATGCCGTATTTGTGATTCTTTAGCGATTTCATTATCTATTGGTAGTATCGTTCTTTATTTTCATTGGTTTGTGCCTAGCTTCGCTGCTTTTCTGTGTTTATCTTAAGGTTATTTCGCTATCTCTTATCTTGAGTTTACCTGCTTAAATGTCGTTGAATACTCGTGGTGTTTTCCTCATGATTTCTTAGCATGTAGAGTTTCTTTCATCTTTCATGTATGTTTAAGGTGTATTTTTCTTTTTTCTCTTGCTTGTTCATCTCGTCTTAAGTGTTCACTTAGTTCTCTTCTTGCTCGAGTTACTCGTTTAGGCTGGAATGGACTGATGTAGGCGGGATAGTTTTCGATTTGCTTAGTATTGATAATAATTATTTCGAATCAGCTCTATTTTGATCAAATTCCAATTTGTGATCTGGTCGAAGTCCTTCTATTTCGTGGAAGCTTTAGAATTAGTTGACTGTTTGCTTTAGTATAGGAGTGAGAATGTTTCTTCCTTTCTAGTATGTTTCTTTAGCTATTGTGTTGCTTTTTCTTTGTGGTTGTGCTAGTTTTAGGGGTCTGTTTTCAGCATGTCTTGAAGCGATGTTGTGTGTCTGTTCTTAAGTCGTATTCATGGGTTCGGAGCATTCTCACCAATGTGTATGGAATGACGTTTTGAATCAAGTATCTCAATGGAATACTTCTACTTCACTGTTGCAATAATTGGTTCACTTTTCCAGCAGACTCACTTCATCTTGGCTGTACATTGTTTGATTCTTTGTTGAAATGTTTAAGCTTCTGTAATGGTTGATTTCCTCTAATTTTTTAGTGTTATAGGCTTTAGATCAATTTTGCATATGTATGGGTTTATTGCTTTTAAGTTGATTGTTGGTCATGAAGTAAATGATTAACAACCTTTTCACCCTCAAATATTTTACACCTTTTTTTTCTTCATTAAAGAAAATTTGAATTTATTAATTGTGTGGTTACATTAGCTTTCGTGTCTGTTGAGTAATGTGATAAGGCTATGTTTGCTGGATCATCTTAGATTTACTATTTTGTTGGAATTTGTTTAAGTTTGAGTTTACTATTAGTCAATTCGTAATCACTTTTTGTCAATCCTTTAATAAGATGCTAACTCTTATTTATGTGTCTTTTCATGTGAAACCTGTCCGAGTTCACTATGAACTCCTATCACCTTTCCCTTGCATTTCGAGAGAGCCTTAAAGGCTTAAATCCCAATTTTGCCTCTTCTCGAGTCAGCCAGCCAATAGAATCGATGAACAGGTCCCCAAAAGTTGATGCACAGGTGCTCAAGAATCCAAGAGGGGCCGTATACAACAATATACGTGATATATACAGCAATATACAGTGATATACACTCACTGTATATGTTGTATAAATGCAGAGAAAAGGGCCCAAAAAGTCCTACAATTTCAGCTTTGTATTTTGTTATTATTGGGCTTAAGCCCCTTTTCCTTTAATTATTATTACTTTGTTAGTTCTTAGGACAGGTGGAAGAATTGGGCCTAAGGCCCAAAAGAAAAAATATTTCTTTTATGTTAGATTAGGACAGGTACCAGTGATTTAAATAGGCCAAAGCCTCAACACAAAATTAAGCCCAAGTGCTGGCCCAGGCGGACAGAGAACCAGACTTGGGCCCATTCTTTATTACTTTTGTTTTATACTTGCTTAGTTATCATTATTCGCATGTTGGTCTGTTTAATTAGTTTTAAGGTTGTCGCAATTTAATTTACCCAACGGATAGCCATTCCAAACTAAATTTTCTAAAAATCAAGTAAGCGCTCATTCTCCTTGACTTTAAAAGCATATTTGCAAAAGATAATTAACTTAAGTAGGATTTTTTTAATAAATATTTTAAACTTTCAAAATTGTTTATTTTCCCAAAATTAATTGCATGTCTACATTTAGCCAAATAGTTAATTATTGGATAATCGCATGTTAGTGGATGTTCTAGGTGCTTTAAAAACCCTTCCTAGAACATTAATAGGAACCTCGAACCCTTTAAATATTTTCAATTGATTTCTATTTTAATCCTTTGAAAAAAAAAATGTTTTTTCTTAATTTTACCTTGAAAAATTAAGTGGCGACTCCAAAGTCGTAGTATTTTCTTTTTTAAATAAAACACTCCATGGGAGGAAGGATCCCATGGATGAAAAGCCATCATACCTTAGTCACAATGCCCACAAAACTTGAAGATTGGGAGACTTAAAGTTGACCTAGCTCCAATTTCTTCCTTCTTCTTCCAACTTCTAAAGAGAGAATATTTGAGAGGAGTTTTTGGTTTTCTTTTGGGATTTGAGAGAATGACTTGAATGGGGGATTTTGGGGGTTAAAGAAATGCTTATATAGGTGTTCTAGACTTAGACAAAATGACACCACTTCAATTTAATTAAAATAAAAAAAGACCCTTAAGTCCCTAAAATTACTGTCCAGGTCTGACCCACGAGACCATGACTGACGGACCGTGGATGGACCGTAGGTCAATCGTGGTTTGTGGTCAGAGACTCTAAAATGGAGCCTTGGACCTACGGAACCCAAACCACGGGCCATTGACCCATCCACGGGGCGTGGGTCCTGGCGTGGGTCACTGCCTTGGGCAGTTTTCCATGGTGCCCTATCCACGAGGCTCACTTACTGGGCGTGGGTCCAACCATGGGGCGTGGTTGGCCCTCGTGGGTGACACCTGTAAACTCTAAAAATCCGCTAAGCTTTCCTCTTTAGGCTACGGGGTGTTACATTACATGAGAACTTGAGAGGGATTAGTAGGTTGGTTAACAGAGTTGGAAGTGGTTAGGGTGTTCCTTACACAAGACTTGTTTTAAATCAAGTTAAGAGTATTTTCATATTTAAACAGGATGTTAGATTAAGATTTATGAATTTCTGCATAGCCCTTTTTAAAATTGGATTGTAAGGGTTCTCCTATCTAGGTCTAATAGTATGTGCCTATACGATCTGGTGGGTTAGATCATGACACAAATATGGCCAATGATATTATTTTTATTCTAAAAGATCTAACACTACATATCTGATTCTATTAATTGAGTTCTTTTTTATCTTCAATAATATTTTCTCTCTTCTCAATTTAACTATCTATATACTCCTTGATATTTAATCTCTCAAACCACTTTTCTTCTGAACTATTATTCTTGTATTTCTCTTGCAATAGATTTTGTTTCTATTGAATCTTTTTGTAAAGATAGTTTCTAATCTCCATCTTCATCTATACATAGATTGTTTGTATGAAATGAATACTTGTTAAGACCTAGTTTCTCATATGCCTTCAATTTTAGCAATTAACAGTGTTGTATGTTTCCTTCTAACTAAAGTTACTTTATGAGTAATGGATTTTTCATAAAGGTGTGCATGGGTCGTCTGAATAATTTTTTTAAAAAGGGTTATAAGATTTTTTAATTTTTTTTATAGAAGTTCATCTATAAAAAAAAATAAAAAAAAAATAGATTGTCTTGATGGATTTTATTGTTGCTAAAGATCACTATTTGAAGGCAACATATCACTATTTGAGAATTATTAATTGTTGCAATTGATGGCACATGATAAACGACAAGTGATCATTTCATATAAACAAGTCATGGATATATGAAGATGAAGATTACAATATCTTTATTCTAGAGATAAAAAAGAAATAAAATATAATTTTAAAAAATCAAGAACAATAGTTGAGAAGTAATGTGATTTGAGGGATGAAATATCAAGGAGTTTATAAAGATAATTAAATTGAGAAGAGAGAAAACATTTTTGAAGATGGATAAATATTCAATTAATATGATCAGTTATGTAGTTTTAACTCATGTAGAAGGAAAATAATATTTGAAAATTTAATCAATATTTAATTATTATTTGTGAAGTTTTTCTAATATATTATATTTTAATAAAAAATTGTATTTTGAGCATTGTTAATTGGTCAACATACCATAATAGTTTGTTGTGTTATGAACCCTAACGTGTGTATTTTTATTGAATAATTCACTTTATCCACACTAAAAATAATTATAAGAATCTCATATTAGCTACATTTTATAAACAATAAATAAAGATTGACCAATTATCTAAATATGTCCAATGATATTATATTGTTTTTCTTATAAAAAAGATAAAACTATGTGTCGGGAAAAGGATGAGGTCGTTTATTAAGATTTGACTGATGTCTATTTGTATCTAAGACATTAAGGAATCCATAAGAACTTTCAGAATCAAATTCGGGTAAGTAGAACTCCCGAAATTAAACTTAGCGTGAAAAGTATATGTCGGGACGTCAAGGAAAGGAGTTGTGTTATAAAGAGGGAATTTTTTCGAATGTTGAGCAGCATATCATCCATCTATCTCTCTATGGTTGATGTCCTCCCACTATAGAGACACCCATATCGCCATAGCAACGTAAGTTGTCGCTATGGCGACATCGTTATAGCGAGAGTGGTGTCGCTATAGCAAGGGAATCAAGAGTTTATTCAGAAAACTGCCCAAACCCCTGTTTTCTGCAAGTTGAGTTCTTGAAACAAAGAAGGACGATTTTGTGCAGCCAACATCAGTTTTCCCACGAAAATCACTTGTAAAGGTAAGAATTCGACTCCTCGATCTCGTTAATTGTTAATTAAGCCTTAGAAACTTGGTGGTTAACCTTGGGGCAGGGGGAGCTTTTGGCATGATTTCATGGTGGGAATGAGCCCTAAGTTGGAAAAGATGATCACATTTTGGCCAGGGATTTGTTAGTAATTCAGGTAAATTATTAAGTCGTTTGTGATTGATTGAATATTTTATTGTTTATTCTAGACCAAGAACAATTCAAGGCACTTCGCAAGGGGAAAGCTCAGACTATTTAGAGTTTTCAATGAGCTTGATTTGAGACAAGTGATGGTTGTATGTTTCTAATTATGTGTGTACACATGTCTACTGCTTTGTAGTGTCATTTGTGTAATTCGTGATAGAGGATACATCTGAAATGAACCGGTGATTATAACCTGTGGGTTCAAGTGATTTTGTTATAGTTATAGGTGAATATGCTTGATTGTTTTATTTTATGATTGTGCTTGTTGGTTGGATCAGGTATCATTTCGATATGGGATATTGTTGATTGACTAGGGTACCACATCGGTACGAAATATTTTTTGTTGACTTGGATAACACGCCTGCTATGATATTACAGTTTGGTTTGGGTCCCGTGAGAGGATCGATATTTGCATTATGATCATATGGGACATGTTTATGCATTGGTTAGTTTTTGTTTGTTATTTCATGTTATGTGATTGATAATCTATGTGAGGTTGGTACTTGTTGTTATACTGCGTATTGCTTGTGATAATATCTGGTACTGAACTATTTATATGTGTATATTGGATTGACCACGTGATCCTATCAATATATTATGGTTTCACTATTAAAAAACAGGTGAAAATGACGGTCAAAAGCGACGGACTGCGGCGCTTTGCTTTTTGGGTCAAAATAGACGGAAGAACGACGTAGTCATGTTCGTTGCTTTTTGGCTCGACGATTTTCAAAAAGCGATGGACAACGTAGCTTTTTATTTTTATTTTTAAAAATTATTTTATTGAATAATGTGACGCTGTCTGTCACATTTTTAGAATTTTATTTTATTTTATTTTCAAAAAGCGACGCAATCTATCGTTTATTTTTAATTTATAATTTTTTAACATCTTGAAAAGCCACGGACAAAGAGTCACCGTCTGTCACTTTTTTTAATTTTTTTTTTAAAATTCTTAAAAGCAATGGAGTCCGTCGCTTTTCTGGAAATTATATTTTGAAAACGCCAGCAAAGCGACGGACTAAAGGACCATGTCCGTCGCTTTTTTGGTTTTTTAAAAAAAATGCAGAAAAACGAGGAACAAAACCACTCTATCCGTCGCTTTTTCTGCATTTAATTTTATAGCAGAAACTCAATTCAATTCGATATTAAATCAATTCATCCAATTCAATCAAAATATATAATAAACATGCTACACAAAATATAAAGTAACAAACTTAATTAAACCTTCAAAAATACATAAATTCACAATTTAAAGACTTATAAAGTCTTTCAAACTCATTTCGAAATTCAAAAAAGTTCATAAACTAAAGAGATGGAAGCTAAAGGGGGCAATCTATGAAATCATCATTATCCCCCTCACTCTCGTTGTAACACCCCGGATTTAGAGAAGGGAAAATATTCACTTCCTAGTCGACTAGGCAATCCGCCGAGTTGACTAGGCGATCTTCCGAGTCGACTTGGCGATCCGCCAAGTGGAGCCTCCTCGCCTTTTGGCTTGATCCCTGATGTCCTGTGTTCTGTAACTTTAGGCGAGCAAAGTCGGGCTCGCCGTTCCAGTCGGTGAGTCACCGAAGTCGACTCCCCCATCGCCTAAGTCGACTTAGCCGCCAAGTCGACTCACTGTAAAATTAGGCGAGCTGAGGGCACATTTGGCGAGTCGCCAAGTGCCCTTGGCGAGCTTCAGCGTCCAGATCTGTAGTTTTTAAGTTGAGGGTCTTAGGGGTCTTTTTTTATTTTCCTAATTCGAAACTAAGTCATTGTACTCCTTATTTAGTAAAGTATATAAGCATTCCAATTTCAAAATTCCTCAAATTATGTCATTCTCCCTAGAATCCAAAAGAAAACCCCAAAGTTCATCTTTCGCAAATTATTTCTCTCTCTAGAACTCGAAGAAGAAGAAGAACAAGAGGGTTCAAGCTAGGTCAAGTCTCTATTATTTCAAGCTCGGTGAGGGCATTGTAATCAAGGTATGTTAGCTTATTCATCCATGGATTCCCCCAATTTGATGAAGAAAATCCCCAATTCTAGTTAGGGTTTCTTCAACATTGTGGTTTATGTAGTATGTTGACCCAATTGAGTGGGTATTGATTGTTTATGATTGAATTAGTAGTGAATCATGATATTATGATGATATTACATATTTTTCATGGTTAACCCTAGTCTAATAGATGAAATTGAAGATGTGGATTTATGCCTTGTGAAGTGAAATTGAGGATTCATATGTGGTCTTCTAGAATTGATGATATGTATAGAAATTGTTTGAGAATAGAAGCATGTAAACATAAATTGAATTAGAATGTAGTATATATGATGGATCATTACTAGTAATGATTGAGATTGAACTTATATGATGGATTTTGACTAGAATTGCTTAAGGATGAAGCTTATGACTAAAATGTCTTGTAATCTAGATATGCAGGATGATTGTATGAAGTAAAGCTTTGAGAGTAAGGCTTGTAGTCATGAGTGTTGACTTCTAGGTCTTTGAGAGTAAGGCTAATAGAATGAATTATGTATGTTAAGGCTTTGAGAGTAAAGTCTATATGAGATTAGTAGTCTAATAGGTGGAATTGTGGTGAAAGGCCTATACTCACCTAATCTACATTATGAGTGCTTGAATGCATAAAGTGATAGAATCAGTTGAACATGGATTGATTTTCAAGAACATTCTTCCATGAGACATGAATGTTAAGCAAGCCTTAATAATGAATCTAAGGGGTGTATGCTTGGCCCCAAATGGATATTGAAAATGGGAAGAAGAGTTACACAAGGTAGGGTCCGGGCTCCAAGTTGAGAGGAGAACCATACCTAGTTGATGTGAGGACTATCCAAGTTAAAGGGGGAACTCCCACATAGTAGAGTTCGGGTTTTCCCAAAGTTAGGTGTCATGAGATGGAAGCCATCACCTAGTGGAGTTAGGGTTTCTAGTAGCAATCTTTGTATCAAATGAACTAAGACTTGCCTAAAGAAGCACCTCATAGTGTTCAAAAGCAATAATGAACTTAGACATGCTTAAGAAGTATCTCCAAGGGTTCAAATTAATAAGGAACTAAGAGTATGCTAAAGGGAGTGTTTCATAGTGTTCCAAGGTTTATAGAGAGGGACTAGTCTCCAACCAAGAAGTATGAGTATGATGACCTAAAGGAGTACTTAGTGTGGGTAGGATTATGGGGTCTTATCCATGCATTGCACAAGTATGACTTATGGTTACCTAAGAAGTGTTTCTCTTAAGTGATGTATGTTTTGATGGATTGTTGCTATAGTTGCCTTCCATGATATGTTGACTAGAGGTGATAGTTCCCTTGTCTATATGTAGTAAGCTAAGAATGAGACCAAAGGATGGTAAGTATGATTATGATGACCTAAGAGTAATACTTAGTGTGAATGGTATTATGGGGTCTTATTCATACATTGCACAAGTATGCTTTGAGGTTACTTATGAGATAGATATCTTACGATATGAAGGTCTAAGTAGTGACCATGTTATGACTATGTGGTATCTCCTATGCTATTGGATTATGCCTTATGTTGACTTATGCTCATGTTATGATGATGTTGGAGATTATGCTTATGATTATGTTATTATATCTTATGCTTATGTCTTATGATGTTATGCTAGCTAACATATTTAGTACATTTTATACTAACGCATACTCTTGCGTACATTCTCATCAAATGTAGGGTTCGGAAATTTTGAGTTCCATTCTTGAAGATAGGTTTCTAGAAGTGCAAGGAGTTGAAGATTGGTGAGTCCTCATAGCATCGAGGATAAAGACACCATTTTCTTTCTGTCTTTTCTTTATGTCTTGAGACTATTGTATGGGCCGCGACCCAAGAGTATTCAAAAATGTATTAGATGGTTTGAGACAAGTGTAGTAAGACTTCCGCTTTGCTTTTATAAAGACTTTGATTGTAAGGAAAAATGTTTTAAAATTTCTGCACTTTTCTATTATCTTATGTTATGACATGCTAAGGGCTTGTATGAGACCCTTTCGAGGTCAAGTACGCCATGTTACATCTAGGGTATACCCCTGGGTCGTGACGAACTTGTTAATCAGAGCACAAGGTTTAGAATGGTTCTAGGATTGTCTGAAAACCACGTCTAGTAGAGTCTTGTTCATAAATGTGAAGCGCGCCGCATTTATGAATGGGAAGCTATTAAATGATTAGGAAATCTCATTTCTTCATTCTCTAAGTCATGCCATAGAGTTTAGCTCTATTAGGTCTTTCTCCTAATCCGTGCCCTATATTTTTTTTCAGGGTATGGCTAATACAATGGCAAATGCTAGGAGAGTTGAGGAAGACAAAGTGGAGCATGAGGTTCATCTCTAAGTTCCTCCCCAAGCTCCTCCTCAAGCTCTGATTAACCCTAGGGAGGAGAATGTCACTAATGCTGAGTTTAGGTCAGTAATTAAAATGTTGGCCCAAGCCATGACGGCACAAGTGAATAGGGAGGTAGTAGCTCCGGTGAATCCTATAGTGGGTATGGCTGCTTCAAGAGTAAGGGATTTTATGAGGATGAATCCTCTGGAGTTTTATGGCTCCAAGATGGAAGAGGATCCTAAGGGGTTTATAGATGAGGTCTATAAAGTACTTGCTATCATAGGGGTGACTTCGGTAGAAAAAGCAGAACTAGCTGCTTAACAATTGAGGGATGTTGCTCAAATATGGTATTAGCAATGGAAAGATACTAGGCTAGTAGGAGCGGGTCCAATAGAGTGGGAAGTGTTCAAACTAGCATTTCTTGATAGGTTCTTTCCTCGAGAGTTGAGGGAGGCTAAGGTAGAAGAATTCATTAACCTTAAGCAAGGTAGCATGAGTGTTAAAGAGTATGCCTTGAAATTCACCCAACTATTAAAATATGCTCCATCTATGGTATCGGATTCAAGGGATATGATGAGTAGGTTTTTGACGGGTGTGTCCGACTTGGTTGAAGAAGAATGACGTACGGAAATGCTCCTTCATTACATAGATATCTCTAGGCTTATGGTGTATGCCCAACAAATTGAGAAGTCAAAACTCCAGAAAAAGAATAAGGAGATGAAGAGAGCTAGGACCGATGATGGGAACTTTTCTAATGCAAAGTACGAGGGACAAGTTCGACCTAGGGTCAAACAAAGACATTCCGGTAAAGATTCACCTTATACTCCTAGGTTTAACCAAGATAAAGGTAGTGGGTCTCCATTACCTAAGCCTACTTGCACCAAGTGTGGAAGGAATAGATTCCGGGTTTTCCCAAATTAAGTCTCATGAGATGGAAGCCATCACCTAGTGGAGTTGGGGTTTCTAGTAGCAATCTCCGTATCCAATGAACTAAGACATACTTGAAGAAGTATCTCCAAGTGTTCAAAAACATTAAAGAACTTACACATGCTTAAGAAGTATATCCTAGGGTTCAAATTAATAAGGAACTAAGAATATGCTCAAGGGAGTGTTTCATAGAGTTCCAAGGTTTATAGAAGGGGACTAGTCTCCAACCAAGAGGTATGAGTATGATGACCTAAAGGAGTACTTAGTATGGGTAGGATTATGGGGTCTTATCCATGCATTGCACAAGTATGACTTAAGGTTACCTAAGAAGTATTTCTCTTATATGATGTATGATTTGATGGATTGTTGCTATAGTTGCTTTCCATGATATGATTAACTAAAGGTGAGAGATTTCTTTGTCTATGAGAACTAAGCTAAAGGATGAGATCAAAATGATGGCCTAAGAGTGGTGCTTAGCCTAGTTGGGATTATGGGGTCTCACCTATGCATTGCACAAGTATGACTTGAAGGTTACTTATGAAGTTTATCCTATGTTAAGAGGATTTGAGTATGGACTATGCTTAAGAATATGTGGTATTTCCTATGTTATTGGATTATGCCTTATGTTGACTTATGCTCATATTATGCCAACGTTGGAGATTATGCTTATGACCACGTTATTATCTCTTATGCTTATGACTTATGTCTTATGTTGGCTAACACTTTTGTTATGCTCTTATGATGTTATGCTAGCTAACATATTTAGTACATTTTGTACTAACGCATATTCTTTCCTACATTCTCATCAAATGTAGGGTCCAGTGATTTGAGTTCCATTCTTGAGGATAGGTTTCTAAAGGAGCAAGGAGTTGAAGATTAGTGAGTCCTCATAGCATCGAGGATAAAACTACCATTTCCTTTCATGTCTTTATTTTATGTTTTAGACTATTGTATTGGCTGCGTCCCAAAGTTTTTTCAAAGTGGTTTTAGATGGTTTGAGACAAAGTGTTATAGAATTTCGCTTGCTTTTATAAAGACTTCGATTGTATGGAAAAAGTTTTAAAATTTTCGCATCATTTCTTTTTACTTTATCTTATGATATGCTAAGTGGCTTGTGTTAGGCCTTTCGGGGTCTAGTATACCATGTTACATCTAGAGTGTACCCCTGGGTCGTGACAAACTTGGTAATCAGAGCACAAGGTTTAGAATGATTCTAGGATTATCTCAAAACCACGTCTAGTAGAGTCTTGTTCATAAGTGTGAAGCGCGCCACATTTATGAATGGGAAGCTATTAGATGATTAGGAAATCTCATTTCTTCATTCTCTAAGTCGTGCCATAAAGTTTAGCTCTATTAGGTCTTTCTCTTAATCTGTGCCCTATGGTTTTCAGGATATGGCTAATACAAGGGCAAATGCTAGGCGGAATGAGGAAGACAATGTGGAGCAAGAGGTTCCTCTCAAAGTTCCTCCCCAAGCCCCTCCTCAAGCTCCGGTTAACCCTAGGGAGGAGAATATCACAAATGCAGAGTTTAGGTCGGCAATTCAAAGGTTGGCCCAAGCCATGACGGCACAAGTGAATAGGGAGGTAGTAGCTTCGGTGAATCCAATAGTGGGTATGGCTGCTTCTAGGGTGAGGGATTTTATGAGGATTAATCCTTCAGAGTTTTATGGCTCTAAGGTGGAAGAGGATCCTAAGGGGTTATAGATGAGGTTTATAAAGTACTTGCTATCATGGGGGCGACTTCGGTAGAAAAAGCAGAACTAGCCGCTTACCCATTGAAAGATGTTGCTCAAGTGTGGTATGAACAATGGAAAGATGCTAGGCCGGTAGGAGCGGGGCCAATAGAGTGGGTAGTGTTCAAACTAGTATTTCTTGATAGGTTCTTTCCCTGAGAGTTGAGGGAGGCTAAGGTGGAAGAGTTTATTAACCTTAAGCAAGGTATCATGAGTGTTAAGGAGTATGCCTTGAAATTTAACCAACTATCACACTATGCTCTATCTATAGTGGAGAATTCGAGGGATATGATGAGTAGGTTCTTGACGGGCGTGTCCGACATTGTAGCGAAAGAATGTCATACGGCAATGCTCCATCATAACTTGGATATCTCACGTCTTATGATGTATGCCCAACAAATGGAAGAATATAAACTCAAGGAAAAGAATAGAGAGGCAAAAAGAGCAAGGACCGGTGAAGGGAACTTTTCTAATGCAAAGTCTGAGGGACAAGGTCGACCTAGCGTCAAACCAAGATATTCCAGTCAAGCTTCCCCCAATACCCCTAGGTTTAACCAAGATAAAGGTAGTGGGTCTCCATTACCTAAGCCTACTTGCACCAAGTGTGGAAGGAATCATCATGGTAAGTGCCTAGCCGACATGGATGGGTTTTATGGTTGTGGAAAAAGTGGGCACAAAATGAGGGATTTCCCGATGCTTAAGGCTAAGGGAAGGGAGGAAAAGCAAGTTTCTTCTAGTGGTTCGGATGAGAATTCCCCAAAGAAGAATAGGTTCTATGCTCTTCAAGCTAGAGATGAACAAGAGTGACCTCCGGATGTGACTACCGGTATGTTTTTTATGTTTTACTAGATTCCGGTATTGTTGGTCTTGTGTGACTTGATGTGTTAGACTTTAAAGTTGTCTTTAGTATGAATGGTGCTTAGATAGTCCGTTTAGGGTTGCTCCCAAGGGGGAGATGGTGTTCTTAGATAGCAAGGTCATTGTGTGTTTTATGTGTTGCCATGATTTCCTTATATGATGCATGTTCATGAAAGCTTATGATTTAAAAGAAAATGAGTTTACATGATTTATTTCCTCATGTTGTAGTGCATTGAGTATGAGTTACCTATTTGACTTCATGAGATGATTATATGAGCATGCCTTAGTTTGGGGTTGAGAGATTCCTCCTTGAATAAATGCTTTTTGAGAGTAAATTGCATAGGAGCTCCATGAGTGTATGTTGAGCATGTTATAGCTAGGAGATGGTAGTTCCTCCTTGAACATGATTAGTTATGAGAATTTCATGCATAATGGGTTGTTAGATGTAGTTCCTACTTTCTTGTGTTGCATTAAGTATGTTTAAGTTGGAATTGAAGTTTTCCTCCTTTGTTTATGTGCATTTAGATGAGTTGCATGCATTATGGGTTGCTAGTCTAGAGTTGTGACCTTAAGAAGTGCCTAGAGTGTCATTCGAGGATGAATGTTCCCAAGGGGGAGATATGGTAACACCCGGAAATTAGTAAGCTAAACTAGAGGGTTCTAGAGCTTTACGTGAGGGTTAGAGTCATATATATGACCTCTCGTACTTAGAATAAAGGGTTTAGGGGTTAAACGTCAAGGTACGACTCCCCAAGGACCAACCAAGGGTCCTGGAGGAGGACCCTAGAATTACCCCAAAATCTGCCCCAAGGCAGTGACCCACGATGGGGACTCACTCCCCGTGGGGGAGGGTCGTGGGTCAAGGCCTGGAAACCATGTTCCAGTACCTCATTCACGGATGACCAGCACGGACCGTGGGTGGACCCACGGCCCATGGATGTGGTCTCGTGGGATGGGGGAAGTGAACTTTAAGTCTGTTTAAGTTGGGGGTTAATGGAACTTTTTAGAATTAATTAGGGTTTAAGTGGTGTTGTTTTATTAGTAATTAGACCTACTATATAAATACTTTAGACCCTTAATTAAGTGATTCCAAAATCATTATTTCAATTCACCAAAAAATACCCAATTTCCTCCAAGAAATTCTCTCTCTAGAAAACTCAAAAAGAAGAAGAAGAATAAGAAAAGGGTCAAGCTAGGTCAAATTCCTCCATTGTTGCAAGCTTTGTAAGGGCTTTATAATCAAGGTATGTTAGCTTATTCATCCATGGATTCTTCCATCTATGGAGCCCCCTAGAATTCCCCAATTTGATGAAGAAAATCCCTAATTCTAGTTAGGATTTTTTCAAGGTTGTGGGTTATGTTGAATGTTGACCCAATTGAGTGGGTATTGATTGTTTATGATTAAATTAGTAGTGAATCATGATATTATGATGAAATTATATGTTTTCCATCATTAACCCTAGTCTAATTGATGAAATTGAAGAATGTGGGTTTGTGCCTTGTGAAGTGAAATTAAGGATTCATAGCTGATCTTCTAGAATTGAGGACATGTAGAGTAATTGTTCAAGAATAGAAGTATGTTGTAACAGCCCGTATTATGCATATGCTTATTCTATTCTTGAGATACTTGACATAGCCTTATAGTATAGGTGAGGGACCATGTTTCTTATATGATTAGTGTTAGTTTAAACTAGCTCGGAAGGTTATGTGATGCCTTGCACGTTTCAGCATGTGTACTGCAAGTTAACTCCAACGGAAGTATTTAAACTCGAGACAGTAAGGTGGTAATTGAGCTTAAAGTTGAAAGTTAAGTGCTAAGTTAAAGCAAAAGGGATTAATATTTAGAAAATGGAATAAAATAAGTGAGCTGCTTGCTTGACTTAACTAAGCTAGTAGGTGACAAGTAGGTGCATCACTTACTTTGGCTTATTGACCAGTCCAAAGGACCAAGTAGGTGCATCACCTACTTGAGCTATATGGATCTAGTTAAAAAGGCCAAGGTTTATGGGTCATATTTGGGCCTATGCTAATGGACTTGCTTGAGGCCCAAACTAAGTTAAATAAAAGGAAAATGAAATTAAAGCCCAGTAGCCAAATCTGCCAAGGCCCAATGTAAGTTAAGCCCAACTAAGGAAAAGGGCAACTAGGTGAATCGCCTACTTTGACCTTTTGAGAAGCTTGATGTACATAAGCAGGTGCATCACCTACTTGACCAATTAGTGGCTGAAAATGAAGCTAAAAAGAAGGAAGTTCTAGAGGATATTCTTAAAGGTGAAGAAAGCTCAATATAAGATAAATATTGGCTGCTATTTCCACTCCATTTAAACACATAAATTTAGAATTAACTCTTACTCTCTCTCTCTCTCTCTTTTCTCTTAAGGATAAAAATAGCAGCCTCAAATTTCTTCTAGGGTTCTTGAAGAAACCCACATCTTTGTAAGTTAAGGTAAGTGAAAACACTTATGGATTTAGCTTAATTCTCCCATGGATGATTAGGAAAACATGTTGTTCATGCTCAAGTATACGTACAAGGGCAGAATGTGTCCAAGTTACTGCTCACTTTCCTTGATTATTAAGATACTTTTCTCTTCTTCTTTGGTTTAAGTATGAAGGGAAGTTGAAGTTCTTGAAGATTTCAAGTTAAAAGGGAAAGTTGCATAAATTGAGGTAAGGTGACTGCTCCTTTTTTTTATCCTCATTATGCATGAGTTTCGATGAAGAATTATATATGTATTGTTATTAAGAACTCAAGGATGGTGAGTTCAATATTTGGTTGCTATGATAAGGAACATTTTGGGCTGTTTTATGTGTATATGTGGGGTCTGCATGGTTGATGTTGGGGGTGTGAGAATTTTATATGGAAATATAGGAGGGTGTGGTGATACACCACCAAACTGAATGTTGTGTAGGCTTACTACTCACTCTACATTGGTATGTGGATGTAATTCAAGGAGAAGTAATTGAACAACGTCCTTGATATGATAAATTATGGGTCCGCTGCCGGGATACCATTTTTGTGAGGTTAAGTAGCCAAATATGTTAATTAGCTACTAATACTAGTTTTTACTTATTTCATTGTAGATTAATAATCTGGAAGGAAGGAGGTTAATTCCTTGTAATATTTGAGTTATACAACAAGGTATGTAAGGCTATTCGATTCCATATTCTTTGGCATGAAATCTGATAATTGCGATTAATATCAACAAACTGAGTTTCCTAAGCTCTATTCCTAGTCAAGGAAACATGGTGGCAGTGTACGATCTCCAATATAGCTAATAATATTTCCCCCCTTCCTAGTGTATTGAATCACTTCATTATATATTCAGTACTCTACATTTGTATAATTATCCTCCTATGTGCTAATATATAAATGGTATTCGCAACAGCAAGCTTGGTAAACTCTCCTCTTAGTCAATTGAAGTCAATTGTGCCATTTAAGCCCATAAATAATGCATTGATGTTACATAGGTCCTTACGTCATTGTTACTGTCTTGGAGTCATTATTTTCATGTCTTCTATTACTGGTCCATGGTTCCAAATCTCAAAAATGATTATGACCACCAAAACAACAATCTCAAAGATTAAAGAAACTAAGTGAAGCAATCTGTATAATTAAGGGTGGCAGCCCAGGGGAAAATGCCTAGCATAGGTCGATCCCAATTGGTATAGAAGGGTGGCAGCTCAGGGGCAAAAGCCTAGCATGGGCCGATCCCAATTTGTGTAATTATGAGTACAGCATCCCAGGGGTTAAAATGCCTAGCATGGGTTATCCTCTTCTACCACTGATCAGCTGGTCATTTGTATCACATGCCTTATAAAGATCATAACATACAGAAAATAAAAGAAATGAATACAACATACATGATCCCACAAGTGTAACAAAGGTGGTCTCCTATTCTAATATATGCACTTATATACGGATATTTGATGTCATTTGAGCCTTGTTTTACATATGTTATTGCCTTACATATTCAGTACATTTTTTTTGGTACTGACGTCCCTTATGGGGGCGCTGCATTTCATGCTGCAGGCACAAGTACTCCAGCTAGTAGACCTCTTTAGTAGGAGCATAGGTACTCAGCTGCTATTGGTGAAGCTCCGGGTTGATTTGGGGCTTACCGAGTCTTTGGCACCTAATTTGTTGTTGTATGATAGTTAAGGGTAAGGCGGGGCCTTGTCCCACCCTAAACTAAGGTTTTCTATCTTTTAGAGGCTTTGTAGACTAATGTATATAGTTCAGTTGTGTCTTGTATCTTAACAAGTTGTGGCCTAAATGGCCAAGTCTTGTAAATAAGTTTTGGGTCTACTTATGTTGGTTCATACCACTACATCCTATGTGAACTTGTCACGACCTTAAGATTGTCATAGTTATATGCATAGTAAGCATAGGTTACATGTTGGTTCTCTCGGGCCTTTAGGGCATCGGGTGCCTGTCCGTCTTAATGGGACTTGAGGCGTGACATATATAAACATAAATTTAATTAGAATAAAGTATATATGATGGATCATGACTAGTAAAGCTTGAGATTGAACCTATATGATGAATTATGACTAGAATTACTTAAAGATGAAGCTTATGACTAGAATGTCTTGTAATCTAGATATGCATGATGATTGTATGAAGTAAAGCTTTGAGAATAAGGCTTGTTGTCATGAATGTTGATCACTAGGGCTTTGAGAGTAAAGCTAATATAATGAATAGAAGATTAATGGATAGAATTGTGGTGGAAGGCCTTTACCTACCTAATCTATCTTATAAATGCTTGAATGCATGAAGTTATAGAATCACTTAAACACGGATTGATTGACAAGGACATCCTTCCATGAGACATGAATGTTAGGAAAGGCTCAATAATGAGCCTAAGGGGTGTCTGCTTGGCCCCAAGTGGATATTGACAACGAGAGGGAAGTTGACACAAGGTAGGGTCCGGGCTCCAAGTTGATAGGAGAACCACACCTAGTTAATGTCTGGACTATCCAATGTAAAGGAGGAACTCATATAGTAGAGTCCGGGTTTTCCCGAATTAAGTCTCATGAGAGGGAAGCCTTCACCTAGTGGAGTTAGGGTTTCTAGTAGCAATCTCTGTATCCAATGAACTAAGACATACTTGAAGAAGTATCTCCAAGTGGTCAAAAGCATTAATGAACTTAGACATGCTTAAGAAGTATCTCCTAGGGTTCAAATTAATAAGGAACTAAGAGTATGCTCAAGGGAGTGTTTCATAGTGTTCCAAGGTTTATAGAGGGGGACTAGACTCCAAATAAGAGGTATGAGTATGATGACCTAAATGAGTACTTAGTATGGGTAGGATTATGGGGTCTTATCCATGCATTGCACAAGTATGACTTAAGGTTACCTAAAAAGTGTTTCTCTTATATGATGTATGTTTTGATGGATTGTTGCTATAGTTGCTTTCCATGATATGATTGACTAAAGGTGTGAGATTCCTTTGTCTATGAGAAGTAAGCTAAATGATGAGATTAAATATGATAAAGAGGTATGATGGCCTAAGAGTAGTACTTAGCCTAGTTGGAATTATGGGGTCTCACCTATGCATTGCACAAGTATGACTTGAAGGTTACTTATGAAGTTTCTCCTATGTTAAGAGGATTTGAGTATGGACTATGCTTATGAATATGTTGTATTTCCTATGTTATTGGATTACGCCTTATGTTGACTTATGCTCATATTATGCCTATGTTGGAGATTATGCTTATGACCATGTTATTATCTCTTATGCTTATGACTTATGTCTTATGTTGGCTAACACTTTTGTTATGCTCTTATGATGTTATGCTAGCTAACATATTTAGTACATTTTGTACTAACGCATACTCTTGCCTACATTCTCATCAAATGTAGTGTTCGGTGATTTGAGTTCCATTCTTGAGGATAGGTTTCTAAAGGAGCAAGGAGTTGAAGATTGGTGAGTCCTCATAGCATCGAGGATAAAACCACCATTTCCTTTCATGTCTTTATTTTATGTTTTAGACTATTGTATGGGATGCATCCCAAAGTTTATTCAAAGTGGTTTTAGATGGTTTGAGACAAAGTGTTATAGACTTCCGCTTGCTTTTATAAAGACTTCAATTGTATGGAAAAAGTTTTTAAAACTTCCGCATCATTTCTATTTACTTTATGTTATGATTTGCTAAGTTGCTTGTGTTAGGCCTTTCGGGGTCTATTACGCCATGTTACATCTAGGGTGTACCCCTGGGTCATGACAAACTTGGTAATCAGAGCACAAGGTTTAGAATGATTCTAGGATAGTCTCAAAACCACGTCAAGTAGAGTCTTGTTCATAAGTGTGAACCGCGCCACATTTATGAATGGGATGCTATTAGATGATTAGGAAATCTCATTTCTTCATTCTCTAAGTCGTGCCATAGAGTTTAGCTCTATTAGGTCTTTCTCTTAATCCGTTCCCTATGGTTTTTAGGATATGGCAAATACAAGGGCAAATGCTAGGCGGAATGAGGAAGACAATGTGGAGCAAGAGGTTCCTCTCCAAGTTTCTCCCCAAGCCCCTCCTCAAGCTCCGGTTAACCCTAGGGAGGAGAATATTACAAATGCAGAGTTTAGGTCGGCAATTCAAATGTTGGCCAAAGTCATGACGGCACAAGTGAATAGGGAGGTAGTAGCTCCAGTGAATCCAATAGTGGGTATGGCTGCTTCTAGGGTGAGGGATTTTATGAGGATGAATCCGCCGGATTTTTATGGCTCCAAGGTGGAAGAGGATCCTAAGGGGTTTATCGATAAGGTTTATAAAGTACTTGCTATCATGGGGGTGACTTCGATAGAAAAAGTGGAACTAGCTGCTAACCAATTGAAAGATGTTGCTCAAGTGTGGTATGAACAATGGAAAGATGCTAGGCCGGTAGGAGCGGGGCCAATAGAGTGGGAACTGTTCAAACTAGCATTTCTTGATAGGTTCTTTCCCCGAGAGTTGAAGGAGGCTAAGGTGGAAGAGTTTATTAACCTTAAGCAAGGTAGCATGAGTGTTAAGGAGTATGCCTTGAAATTTACCCAACTATCCAAGTATGCTCCATCTATGGTGGCGAATTCGAGGGATATGATGAGTTGGTTCCTGACGGGCGTGTCCGACATGGTAGCAAAAGAATGTCGTACAGCAATGCTCATTCGTGACATGGATATCTCACGTCTTATGGTGTATGCCCAACAAATGGAGGAAGATAAACTCAAGGAAAAGAATAGAGAGGCAAAAAGAGCAAGGACCGGTAAAGGCAACCTTTCTAATGCAAAGTCGGAGGGACAAGGTCGACCTAGGGTCAAACCAAGATATTCCGGTCAAGCTTCCCCCAATACCCCTAGGTTTAACCTAGAGAAAGGTAGTGGGTCTCTATTACCTAAGCCTACTTGCACCAAGTGTGGAAGGGATCATCATGGTAAGTGCCTAGCCAGCATGGATGGTTGTTATGGTTGTGGAAAAAATAGGCACAAAAGGAGGGATTGCCCGGTGCTTAAGGCTAAGGAAAGGGAGGAAAATCAATTTCCTTCTAGTGGTTCGGATTAGAATGCCCAAAAGAAGAATAGGTTCTATGCTCTTCAAGCTAGAGATGAAAAAGAGTGACCTTCGGATGTGACTACCGGTATGTGTTTTATGTTATGATATGCTAAGTGGCTTGTGTTAGGCCTTTAGGGGTCTAGTACGCCATGTTTCATCTAGGGTGTACCCCGGGGTCGTGACAAACAGCACAAGAAAATTGGTAAAATCTGGGTTTACCTGCTCTATGGCTTGTTTGAACTTAAAAATGTGCCCCTTTGTTCGTCCGCACCAACTGGCTCCATTACTAAGGTCTTAACGGACGTCCACAAAATATTTAGGCAAAAAAATGGAAGGAATCCCAGATCACCAAAAATCCATGGACTATAGCACACGAAAATCAGTAAATGCTGAGTTTACCTGCTCTGTTTGAACTTAAAAATGTGCCCGTTTGCCCATCGGGACCAACTGGCTCCATTACTAATGTCTTAATGAACGTCCACGAAAACTTGCGGCAAAAAAATAGCCGGAATCCCGGATCACCAAAAATCCATGGATTATAGCACACGAAAATTGGTAAAATATGGGTTTACATGCTCTGTGCTCGTTTGAACTTGAAAATGCTCCCGTTTGCTCGTCGGGACCAACTGGCTCCATAACTCAGGTCTTAACGGATGTCCACGAAAAATTTCAGCAAAAAAATGGCCGGAATCTTGGATCACCAAAAACCCATACACTATAGCACACGAAAATCGATAAAATCTGGGTTTACATGCTATGGGGCCCGTTTGCACCTAAAAATGCACCCATTTGCCCTTCGAGACCAACTGGCTCCATTACTAAGGTCTTAACAGATATCCACAAAAAATTTCGGCAAAAATATGACCAGAATCTCGGATCACCAAAATTCCATGGACTAAAGCACATGAAAATTAGTAAAATCTGGGTTCACCTGCTTTGGGGCTCGTTTGAACTTGAAAATGCGTCCGCTTACCCGTCAGGACCAACTGGCTCCATTACTAAGGTCTTAACGGACGTCCACAAAAAATTTTGGCAAAACCTTGGCCGGAATCCCGGATCACCAAAAATCCATGGACTAGCACACGAAAATTGGTAAAATCTGAGTTTACCTGCTCCGGGGCTCGTTTGAACTTGAAAATGAGCATATTTGCTCGTCGGGATCAAGTAGCGCCATTACTAAGGTCTTAATAGACGTCCACGAAAAACTTCGACAAAAATTGGCCGGAATCTCAGATCACCAAAAATCCATGGACTATAGCACAAAAAAATTGGTAAAATCTAGGTTTACCTGCTCTAGGCTCGTTTGAACATGAAAATGCACCCGTTTTCCCATCGGGACCAACTTGCTCCATAACTACGGTCTTAACGGACGTCCACGTAAAATTTCGGCAAAAAAATTACTGAAATCCCGGATCACCAAACTGGAAAATGAGCTCGTTTGAACTGGAAAATGAGCTCGTTTGCTCATCAGGACCAACTGGCTCCATTACAAAGGTCTTAACAGATGTCCACGAAAAATATTGGCAAAAACTGGCCAGAATCTCAGATCAACAAAAATCCTTGGATTATAGCACAAGAAAATCGATAAAATCTACGTTTACCTCCTCTAGGCTCGTTTGAACTTGAAAACCCACCCGTTTTCCCATCAGGACCAAGTGGCTCCATAACTAAGGTCTTAACGAACGTCCACGAAAAATTTCGGCAAAAAAATGGCTGAAATCCCGGATCACAAAAAATCCATGGACTATAGCACACGAAAATTGGTAAAATCTAGGTTAAACTACTCTATGCTCGTCTGAACTTGAAAATGCACCCGTTTGCACGTCGGGACCAACTGGCTCCTTTACTAAGGTCTTAACGGACGTCCATGAAAAATTTCAGCAAAAAAATGGCCGGAATCCCTGATCACCAAAAATTCATGGACTATAGCACAAGAAAATCAATAAAATCTGGGTTTACCTGCTCTGGGGCTCGTTTGAACTTGAAAATGTACCCGTTTGCTCGTCGGAACCAACTGGCTCCATTATTAAGTTCTTAACAAACGTCCACGAAAAATTTCGGCAAATAAATAGCCGGAATCCTGGATCACCAAAAATCCATAAACTATAGCACATGAAAATCGGTAAAATCTGGGTTTACTTGCTCTGGGGCTCGTTTGAATTTGAAAATGAGGCCGTTTGCCCGTCGCGACCAACTGCTCCATTACTAAGGTCTTAACGAACGTCCACGAAAAATTTCAGTAATAAAATGGCCAGAATCGCGGATCACAAAAAATCCATGGATAGAACACGAAAATAAGTAAAACCTGGGTTTACCTTCTCTAGGCTCGTTTGAACTTGAAAATGCACGCGTTTGCCCGTCGGGACCAACAAGCTCCATTGCTAAGGTCTAAATGGATATCTAAGAAAAATTTTGACAAAAAAATGGACGGAATCCTGTATCACCAAAAATCCATAGATAATAGCATATGAAAATCGGTAAAATCTAGGTTTACCTGGTCTGAGGCTCGTTTGAACTTAAAAACGCACCCGTTTGCTCGTCAGGACCAACTTGCTCCATTGCTAAAGTCTTAACGGACGTCAACGAAAACTTTCGGCAAAAAAATGGTCAAAATCCTGTATCACCAAAGATCCATGGACTATAGCACCAGAAAATCGATAAAATCTGGGTTTACCTGCTCTGGGGCTCGTTTGAACTTAAAAATGCGCTCATTTGCTCGTCGGCACCAACTGGCTTCATTACTAAGGTCTTAACGGACATCCAAGAAAAATTTCTACAAAAACAAACCAGAATCTCGGATCACCAAAAATCCATGGACTATAGCACACGAAAATCGGTAAAATCCTGGTTTACCTGCTCTAGGGCTCGTTTGCACTTTAAAAATGCACTCGTTTGCCCGTCGGGACCAACTGGCTCCATTAATAAGGTCTTAACGGACGTCCACGAAAAATTTCGCCAGAAAAATGGTCATCATCCTGGATCACCAAAATTCCATGGACTATAGCACACGAAAATTGGTAAAATTTGGGTTTACCTGCTATAGGGCTCTTTTGAACTTGAAAATGCTCCGGTTTACCCGTCGGGACCAACTGGCTCCATTATTAAGGTCTTAACGGACGTCCACGAAAAATTTTGGTAAAACAATGACCGGAATCCAGGATCACCATAAATCCAAGGACTATAGCACACGAAAATTGGTAAAATCTGGGTTTACCTACTCTAGGGCTCGTTTGAACATGAAAATACGCGCGTTTGCTCGTCGGGACCAACTGGCTCCATTACTAAGGTCTTGACGGACGTCCACGAAAAATTTCAGCAAAAAAATGGCCGGAATCTTAGATCACCAAAAATCCATCGTCTATAGCACACAAAAATCTGTAAAATCTAGGTTTACCTCCCCTTGGGGTGGTTTGAACTTGAAAATGCGTCAGTATGCCCGTCGGTACCAACTGGCTCCATAATTAAGGTCTAAACGGAAGACCGCGAAAAATCTCGGCAAAAAAATGGCCAGAATCCCAGAATACCAAAAATTCATGGACTATAGCACATGAAAATCGATAAAATCTGGGTTTAACTGCTTTGGGATTTCTTAAGAACTTGAAAATGCCCCTGTTTGCCCGTCAGTACCAACTGGCTCCATTACTAAGTTCTTAACGGATATCACGAAAAATTTCGGCTAAAAAATGGCTGGAATCCCGAATCACAAAAATTCATGAACTATAGCATACAAAAATCGGTAAAATCTGGGTTTACCTGAACTGGGGCTCGGTTGAACTTTAAAATCTGCCCGTTTGCTCGTCGAGACCAACTGGCTCCATTACTAAGTTCATAACCGACGTCCACAAAAAAAATTGGTAAAAAGAATGGTCGAAATCCCGGTTCACCAAAAATCCAAAAACTATAGCACACGAAAATTGGTAAAATCTAGGTTTACCTGCTCTAGGGCTCTTTAGAACTTGAAAATGCGGTCTTTTGATCGTCGGGACCAACTGGGTCCATTACTAAGGTCTTAACGGACGTCCATGAAAAATTTAGTAAAAAAATGTCTGGAATCCCAGATCACCAAAAATCCATGGACTATAGCACACGAAAATCAGTAAAATCTGGGTTTACCAGCTCTCGGGCTCGTTTGAACATGAAAATGCACCCGTTTGCCTGTCGGGACCAACTGGATCAATTACTCAGGTCTAAAGGGACGTCCACCAAAAATTCTGGCAAAAAAATAGCCGGAATCCCGGATCACCAAAAATCTATGGACTATAGCACACGAAAATCATTAAAATCTGGGTTTACCTGCTTTGGGGATCGTTCCAACTTTAAAATATGCCTGTTTGCTCGTCGAAACCAACTGGCTCCATTATTAAGTTTTTAACTTACGTGCACAAAAAATTTCGGCAAAAAAATAGTCGGAATCCCGGATCACCAAAAACCCATAGACTATAGAATATGAAAATTGGTAAAATCTCAGTTTACCTGCTCTGGGTTCATATGAATTTGAAAATGCGCCAGTTTGCCCATCGGGACCAACTGGCTCCATTACTAAGGTCTTAACGGACGTCCAAGAAAAATTTCGGCAAAAATATGGCCGGATTCTCGGATAACCAAAAATCCATGGACTATAGAACACGAAAATCGGTAAAATCTGGGTTTACCTGCTCTGGGCACGTTTGAACTTGAAAATGCACCCATTTTCCCGTCAAGACCAACTGACTCCATTACTAAGGTCTTAACGGACGTCCACGAAAAATTTCATCTAGAAAATGGTCAGAATCCCGGATCACCAAATATCCATGGACTATAGCACACGAAAATTGGTAAAATCTGGATTTACCTACTCTGGCACTCGTTTGAACTTTAAAATGCGCCTGTATGCTCGTCAGGATTAACTGGCTCCATTACTAAGGTCTTAATGGACGTCCACTAAAAATTTCGGCAAATAAATGGCCGGAATCCAGGATCACCAAAAATTGATGGACTATAGAATACGAAAATTGGTAAAATTTGGGATTACCAGCTCTGGAGTTCGTTTGAACTTGAAAATGCGTCTGTTTGCCCATTGGGACCAACTGGCTCCATTAATAAGGTCTTAACGAACGTCCACAAAAATTTCGGCAAAAAAATTGTTGGAATCCCGGATTACCAAAAATCCATCGACTATATTCGTGAAAATTTGGTAAAATCTGGGTTTACCTGCTCTGGGGCTCGTTTGAACTTGAAAATGCACCCGTTTACCCGTCGAGACCAACTGACTCCATTACTAAGGTCTTAACGGACGTCCACAAAAAATTTCGGCATACAAATGGTTGGAATCCCAGATCACCAAAAATCCATGGACTATAGCACACGAAAATCGGTAAAATCAGGTTTTACCTGCTCTAGGGCTCGTTTGAACTTGAAATTGCGCCCGTTTTCTCGTCGGGATTAACTGGCTCCATAAATAAGGTCTTAACGGATGTCCAATAAAAATTTTGGCAAAAAAATGGCCGGAATCCAGGATCACCAAAAATCGATGGACTATAGCACACAAAAATTGGTAAAATTTGGGTTTACCTGCTCGTGGGCTCGTTTGGACTTGAAAATGCACCCGTTTGCCCGACGGGACCAACTGGATCCATTACTAAGGTCTTAATGGACGTCCACAAAAAATTTCGGCAAAAAAATAGGTGGAATCCCTAATCACTAAAAATCCATGGACTATAGCAGAGGAAAATCAGTACACTCTGGGTTTACCTACTCTGGAGGTCGTTTGAACTTGAAAATACGTCTGTTTTCCCGTCGGGATCAACTGGCTTCATTACTAAGGTCTTAACGGAAGTCCACGAAAAAATTTGACAAAAAAAGACCGGAATCCCGGATCACCAAAAATCCATGGACTATAACACATGAAAATTGGTAAAATCTAGGTTTACCTGCTCTGGGGCTAGTTTGAACTTGAAAATGCACCACTTTGCCCGTCAGAACCAACTGGCTCCATTACAAAGGTCTTAACGGACGTACATAAAAAAGTTCAGCAAAAAAATGGCCGGAATCCCAGATCACCAAAAATCCATAGGCTATAGCACACGAAAATTGATAAAATTTGGGTTTATCTGCTTTGGGGCTCGTTTGAACTTGAAAATGTGCCCGTTTGCTCGTCGGGACCAACTGGCTCCATGACTAAGGTTTTACCAGAATTCCACGAAAAATTTCGGCAAAAAAATGGCCGTAATCCCGGATCACCAAAAATCCATGGACTATAGCACACGAAAATTGATAAAATCTGGCTTTACCTGCTCTGGGCTCGTTTGAACTTGAAAATGTGCTTGTTCTCCCGTCGGGACCAACTAGATTAATTACTAATGTCTTAACGGACGTCCACGAAAAATTTCGGCAAAAAAATTGTCGGAATACCGGATCACCAAAAATACATGGACTATAGCACACGAAAATCAGTAAAATCTGGGTTTACCTGCTCTAGGGCTCGTTTGAACTTGAAAATGCATCTGTTTGCCCGTTGGAACCAACTGGCTCGATTACTAAGGTCTAAACAGACGTCCATGAAAAATTTTGGCAAAAAATAGGCCGGAATCCTAGCTCACCAAAAATCCATAGACTATAGCACACGGAAATCGGTAAAATCTGGGTTTACCTTCTGTGGGCTCGTTTGAACTTGAAAATTTACCTGTTTGCTCGTCGGGACCAACTAACTCCATTACAAAGGTCCTAACGGACATCCACGAAAAATTTTGGCAAAAAAATGGTCGTAATCCCAGATCACAAAATATCCATCGACTATAGCACATGAAAATCAGTAAAATCTGGGTTTACCTACTCTGGGGCGCGTTGTCACTTGAAAATGCGCCTGTTTGCCCATCGGGACCAACTGGCTCCATTACTAAGGTGATAACGGACGTCCACGAAAAATTTTGACAAAAAAAAGGCCGAAATCCTGGATCACCAAAAATCCATTGACTATAGCATAGGAAAATCGGTAAAATCTTGGTTTACCTTCTCTGGGGCTCGTTTGAACTTGAAAATACACCTGTTTTCTCGTCGGGACCAACTGGCTCCATAACGAAGGTCTTAACGGGCGTCCACAAAAACTTTCGACAAAAAAATGGTCGGAATCCTGGATTACCAAAAATACATGGACTATAGCACACGAAAATATATAAAATCTGGGTTTAACTGCTCTAGGGCTCGTTTGAACTTGAAAATGCGCTTGTTGGCCCGTCGGGACCAACTGGCTCCATTACAAAGGTCTTAACAAAGTTCCACGAATAATTTCGACAAAAAAATGGCCAGAATCCTGGATCACCAAAAATCCATGGACTGTAGCACACAAAAATTGGTAAAATCTGGTTTTACCTGCTTAGGGCTCGTTTGAACTTAAAAATATGCCCGTTTGCTCGTCGGGACCAACTGGCTCCATTACTAAGGTTTTAACCGACGTCCATGAAAAATTTCTTCAAAAAAATGGCTGGAATCCTGGATCACCAAATATCCATGGACTACAGTACACGAAAATTGGTAAAATCTGGGTTTACCTACTCTGGCCCTCGTTTGAACTTTAAAATGCGTCTGTTTGCTCGTCGGGATTAACTGGATCCATTACTAGGGTCTTAACGGACGTCCACTAAAAATTTTGGCAAAAAAATGGCCAGAATCCAGGATCACCAAAAATCCATGGACTATAGAACACGAAAATCGGTAAAATTTGGGTTTACCTACTCTAGGGTTCGTTTGAACTTGAAAATATACCCATTTTCTCGTCGGGACCAATTTGCTCCATTACTAAGGTCTTAACGGACGTCCATGAAAAATTTCGGCAAAAAAATGGCTGGAATCCCGGATCACCAAAAATCCATGGACTATAGATCACGAAAATCGGTAAAATCTGAGTTTACCTGCTCTGGGGCTCGTTTGAACTTGAAAATGCACCCGTTTACCCATCGGGACCAACTGAATCCATTTCTAAGGTCTTAACGGACGTCCACAAAAAATGTCGGCAGAAAAATGATTGGAATCCCGGATCACAAAAAATCAATGGATTATAGCACACGAAAATCGTTAAAATCAGGGTTTACCTGCTCTAGGGCTTGTTTGAACTTGAAATTGCACCCGTTTTCTAGTCGGGATTAACTGCCTCCATAACTAAGGTCTTAACGGATGTCAACTAAAAATTTAGGTAAAAGATGGCCGGAATCCAAGATCACCAAAAATCGATGGACTATAGCACACGAAAATTGGTAAAATCTGGGTTTACCTTCTCTGGGGCTCGTTTGAACTTGAAAATGCGCCCGTTTGTCTGTCGGAACCAACTGGCTCCATTACTAAGGTCTTAACAGACGTCACAAAAAATTTGGACAGAAAAATAGCTGGAATCCCGAATAACCAAAAATCCATGGACAATAGCACACGAAAATCGGTAAAATCAGGGTTTACCTGCTCTAGGGCTCGTTTGGACTTGAAATTGTGCCCATTTTTGAGTCGGGATTAACTGGCTCCATAACTAAGGTCTTAACGGATGTCCACTAAAAATTTCGGCAAAAAAATGGCCGGAATCCAGGATCACCAAAAATTGATGGACTATAGTATACGAAAATTGGTAAAATATGGGTTTACCTGCTCTGGGGCTCGTTTGAACTTGAAAATGCACATGTTTGCCCATCGGAACCAACTGAATCCAATACTAAGGTCTTAACGGAGGTCCACGAAAATATTCGGCAAAAAAATAGCTAGAATCCCGGATCACCAAAAATCCATGGACTATAGTAGAGGAAAATTGGTAAAATCTAGGCTTACCTGCTCTGGGGCTCGTTTAAACTTTAAAATACATTTGTTTGCCCGTCGGGACCAACTGGCTCCATTATTAAGGTCTTAACGGAAGTCCACAAAAAATTTCAGTAAAAAAACACCGAAATCCTGGATCACAAAAAATCCATGGACTATATAGCACACGAAAATTGGTAAAATCTGGGTTTACTTGCTCTCAGGCACCTTTGAACTTGAAAATGCACCACTTTCCCCATCGGAACCAACTGGCTCCACTACAAATATCTTAGCGGACATAAACAAAAAATTTAAGCAATAAAATGGCCGGAATCCCAGATCACAAAAAATCAATAAACTATAGCACACGAAAATTGGTAAAATCTTGGTTTATCTGCTTTGGGGCTCGTTTGAACTTGAAAATGTGTCTTTTTGCTCGTCGGGACCAACTGGCTGCATAACTAAGGTCTTACCAGACGTCCACGAAAAATTTCGGCCAAAAAATGGCCAGAATCCCGGATCACCAATAATCCATTGAATATAGCACACGAAAATTGGTAAAATCTAGCTTTACCTGCTCTAGGATCGTTTGAATTTGAAAATGTGCTTGTTTGCCCGTAAGGACCAACTGGATCAATTACTAAGGTCTTAACGGACGTCCATGACAAATTTCGGCAAAAACATGGTCGGAATCCCAGATCACCAAAAACCCATGGACTATAGCGAATGAAAATCGGTAAAATCTGGGTTTACCTGCTCTGGGCCTCGTTTGAACTTGAAAATGGGCCCCTTTACTCGTCGAGACCAACTGGCTCCATTATTAAGTTCATAACGGACGTCCACAAAATTTTTTGGCAAAAAAATCTTCGGAATCCCGGATGAACAAAAACCCATAGACTATAGCACACGAAAATCAATAAAATTTGGGTTTACCTGCTATAGGGTTCGTTTGAAATTGAAAATGCGCCTATTTCCCTGTCGGGACCAACTGGTTCCATTCCTAAAGTCTTTACGGATGTCCACGAAAAATTTCGGCAAAAAAATAGCCGGAATCCCGTAACAACATAAATCCATGGACTATAGCACACGAAAATCAGGAAAATCTAGGTTTACCTGTTGTGGGCCTCGTTTGAACTTGAAAAATGCGCCTGTTTGCTCGTCGGAACCTACTGGTTCCATAACTAAGGTCTTAACGGTTGTCCATGAAAAATTTCGGCAAAAAAATTACTAGAATCCCGAATCACCAAAAATCCATGAACTATAGCACACGAAAATCAGTAAAATTTGGGTTTACCTGCTTTGGGCTCGTTTGCACTTGAAAATGCACCTGTTTGTTCGTCGAGACCATCTAGCTCCATTGCTAAGTTCTTAACGGACGTCCACGAAAAATTTCGGCAAAAAATGGTTTGAATCCCAGATCACAAAAAATCCATGAACTATAGCACACGAAAATTGGTAAAATCTTGGTTTACCAGCTGTGGGGCTCGATTTAACTTGAAAATGCACCCGTTTGCCCATCGGGACTAACTTGCTCCATTACTAAGGTTTTGAAGGATGTCTACGAAAAATTTGGGCAAAAAAAGGCCAGAATATCGGATCACCAAAAATCCATGGACTATAACACACGAAAATCGGTAAAATCTGGGTTTACCTGCTCTAGGGCTCGTTTGAACTTGAAAATCCGTCTGTTTGCCCGTCGAAACCGTGTGGCTCCATTACTACGGTATTAAAAGACGTCCACGAAAAATTTAGGAAAAAAAATGGCCGGAATCCTGGATCACCAAAAATCCATGGACTATGGCACACGGAAATCGGTAAAATCTGGGTTTACCTATTATGGGCTCGTTTGAACTTGAAAATTTGCATGTTTGCTCGTCGGGACCAACTGGCTCCATTACAAAGGTAATAACGGACTTCCACAAAAAAAATTGGCACAAATATGGCCGGCTTCCCGGATCACAAAAAATCCATCGACTATAGCACATGAAAATCGGTAAAATCTGGGTTGAGCTACTCTAGGGCGCGTTTTAACTTGAAAATGCTCCTTTTTGCCCATCGGGACCAACTGGCTCCATTAATAAGGTCTTAACGGACGTCCACGAAAAAGTTCGGCAAAAAACTGGCCGAAATCCCGGATCACCAAAAATTCATGGACCATAGCACACAAGGAAAATCGGTAAAATCTGGTTTTACCTTCTCTAGGGTTCGTTTGAACTTGAAAATGCACCCGTTTTCCCGTCGGGACCAACTGGCTCCATAACTAAGGTCTTAACGGACGTCCACAAAACATTTCGGCAAAAAAATGGCCGGAATCCCGGATTACCAAAAATACATGGACTATAGCACACGAAAATATGTAAAATTTGGGTTTACCTGCTCTGGGGCTCGTTTGAACTTGAAAATGCGCCCATTGTCCCGTCGGGACCAACTGGCTCCATTACAAAGGTCTTAACAGACTTCCACGAAAAATTTTGGCAAAAAAATGGTCGGAATCCTGGATCACCAAAAATCCAAGGACTATAGCACATAAAAATCAGTAAAATCTGGTTTTACCTGCTCAGGGGATCGTTTGTACTTGAAAATGCGCCTGTTGGCCCGACGGGACCAACCGGCTCAATTACAAAGGTCTTAATAGACGTCCACGAAATATTTCGGCAAAAAAATCGCCGGAATCATGGATCACCAAAAATCCATGGACTTTAGCACACGAAAATCAGTAAAATCTGGGGTTTACCTTCTCTGGGCTCGTTTGAACTTGAAAATGCACCTGTTTGCTCATCGGAACCAACTGGCTCCATTACTAAGGTCTTAATGGACGTCCACGAAAAATTTCGGCAAAAAAATGACCTGAAAGCCGGATCACCAAAAATCCATATACTATAGCACACGAAAATCAGTAAAATTTGGGTTTACCTGTTCTGGGCTCGTTTGAACTTGAAAATGTGCATGTTTGCCCGTCGGGACCAACTGGCTCCATGACTAAGGTCTTAACGAACGTCAACCAAAAATCCATTGACTATAGCAAACAAAAATCGGTAAAATCTGGGTTTACCTACTCTAGGGGTCGTTTGAACTTGAAAATGCGCCTGTTTGCTCGTCGAGACCCACTGGCTCCATTACTAAGTTCTTAACGGACGTACTCAGAAACTTTTGACAAAAAAATGTCTGGAATCCTGGATCACCAAAAATCCATGGACTATAACACACTAAAATAGGTAAAATATAGGTTTACCTGCTCTGGGGCTCGTTTGAACTTGAAAATGCACCCGTTAGCCTGTCGGGACCAACTGACTCCATTACTACGGTCTTAACGGATGTCCACGAAAAATTTCAGCAAAAAAATGGCTGGAATCTCGGATCACCAAAAATCCATGGACTATAACACACGAAAATTGGTAAAATCTAGGTTTACCTTCTCTAGGGCTCGTTTGAACTTGAAAATGTGCCCGTTTGCTTGTCAGGATTAACTGGATCCATTACTAAGGTCTTAACGTATGTCCACTAAAAATTTTGGCAAAAAAAATGGCCGTAATCCAGGATCACCAAAAATCGATGGACTATAAGCGCACGAAAATTGATAAAATTTTAGTTTACCTGCTTTGGGGCTCGTTTGAACTTGAAAATGCGCCCGTTTGCCCGTCGGGACCAATTGGATCCATTACTAAGGTCTTAACGGACGTCCACGAAAAAAATTTGTAAAAAAAAGCCAGAATCTCGGATTATCAAAAATCTATGGTCTATAGCACATGAAAATCGGTAAAATTTGGGTTTACCTGCTCTGGGGCTCGTTTGAACTTGAAAATGCATTTGTTTTCCCGTCGGGACCAACTGGATCCATTACGAAGGTTTTAACGGAAGTCAATGAAAAATTTCAACAAAAAATGCCCGGAATCCCAGATCACCAAAAATCCATGGATTATAGCATACGAAAATTTGTAAAATCTAGGTTTACTTGATCTAGGGCTCGTTTGAACTTGAAAATGCATCTGTTTGCCCGTCGGAACCAAATGGCTCTATTACAAAGGTCTTAATGGACATCCAAAAAAAAATCGGCAAAAAAATGGCCGAAATCTCGGATCACCAAAAATCCATAGACTATAGCACACGAAAATCGATAAAATCTAAGTTTACCTGCTTTAGGGCTCGTTTTAACTTGAAAATGTACCCGTTTGCTCGTTGGGACCAACTGTGGCTCCATTACTAAGGTCTAAATGGAAGTTAACGAAAAATTTCGGCAAAAAAATAGCCGGAATCCCGCATCACCAAAAATCCATGAACTATAGCACAGAAAAATCGGTAAAATCTGGGTTTACCTACTGTGGGGCTCGTGTGAACTTCCTAACTGACGTCCATGAAAAATTGAGGCAAAAAAATGACCAGAATCCCAGATCACTAAAAATCCATTGACTATAGAAGACGAAAATCAGGAAAATATAGGTTTACCTGCTGTGGGGATTGTAAGAACTTGAAAATCCGGTGTTTGCCCGTCATGACTAACTAGCTCCATTAATAAGGTCAAAATTTCGGATCACCAAAAATCCATGGACTATAGCACACGAAAATTGGTAAAATCTTGGTTTACCTGCTCTGGGGCTCGTTTGAACTTGAAAATGCGCACCTTTGCCCGTCGAGATCAACATGCTCAATTACTAAGGTCTTAACGTAGGTCAATGAAAAATTTCGGCAAAACCATGGCCAGAATCCCGGATCACCAAAAATCCATGGAATATAGCACACGAAAATCGGTAAAATCTAGGTTTACCTGCTCTCTGGCTCGTTTAAACTTGAAAATACGCCTATTTGCTCGTCGGGACCAATTGGCTCCATTACTTAGGTTTAAACGGACTCCACGAAATATTTTGGCAAAAAAATGGTCGAAATCCCGGATCACCAAAAATCCATGGACTATATAGCACACGAAAATCGGTAAAATATGGGTTTACCTGCTATGGAGCTGGATTGAACTTGAAAATGCACTTGTTTGCCCGTCGGTACCGACTGAATACATTACAAAGGTCTTAACGGACGTCCACAAAAAATAATTGGAATCCCAGATCACCAAAAATCCATGGACTATAGCACACGGAAATTGGTAAAATATGGGTTTACCAGCTCTGGGCTGGTTTGAACTTGAAAATGTGCATGTTTGCTCGTCGGGACCAACTAGCTCCATTACTAAGGTCTTAACGAAGTCCATAAAAAAATTTGGCAAAACAATGGCCGTAATCCCGGATCACCTAAAATCCATAGACTATAGCACACGAAAATCGGTAAAATCTGGGTTTACCTGCTCTGGGGCTCGTTTGAACTTGAAAATCTGCCCGTTTGCTTATCGGGACCAATTGGCTCCATTACAAAGGTCTTAAGGGACTTCCACGAAAAATTTCGGCAAAAAAATGGTCGGAATCCTGGATCACCAAAAATCCAAGGACTATAGCACACAAAAATCGGTAAAATCTGGTTTTACCTGCTCAGGGGCTCGTTTGAACTTAAAAATGTGCCCGTTGCTCGTCGGGACCAACTGACTCCATTACAAAAGCTTTAACGGACGTCCACGAAAAATTTCAATAAAAAATTGGCTGGAATCCCGGATCACCAAAAATCCATCAACTATAGCACATGAAAAACGGTAAAATTTGTGTTTACCTACTTTGGGGCGCGTTTTAACTTGAAAATGCTCCCGTTTGCCCGTCGGAACCAACTGGCTCCATTACAAAAGTCTTAACGGACATCCACAAAAAATTTCGTCAAAAAAAAGGCCGGAATCCCGGATCACCAAAAATCTATGGACTATAGCACATGAAAATTGGTAAAATCTGGGTTTACCTTCTCGGGGGCTCGTTTGAACTTGAAAATGTCCCCGTTTACTCGTCGTGACCAACTTGTTCCATTTCTAAGGTCTTAACGGACGTCCGCGAAAAATTTCAGGAAAAAAATGGCTGAAATCCCGGATCACAAAAAATCCAAGGACTATAGCACATGAAAATTGATAAAATTTGCGTTTATCTGCTCTGCGGGTGGTTTGAACTTTAAAATGCACCAATTTGCCCGTCGTGACTAACTGGCTCCAAAACTAAGGTCTTAACGGATGTCCCTAAAAAATTTCAACAAAAAAGTTGTCGGAATCCTGGACTATAGCACACGAAAATTGGTAAAATACGGATTTACCTGCTCTGGGGCTCGTTTGTACTTGAAAATGCGCCTGTTGGCCCGACGGGACCAACCGGCTCAAATACAAAGGTTTTAATGGACGTCCATGAAAAATTTCTGCAAAAAAATGGCCGGAATCATGGATCACCAAAAATCCATGGACTATAGCACACGAAAATAAGTAAAATCTGGGGTCTTGAAAATGCACCCGTTTGCTCATCGGAACCAATTGGCTCCATTACTAAGGTCTTAACGGACGTCCACGAAAATTTTAGGCAAAAAAATGGCTTGAAACCCGGATCACCAAAAATCCATATACTATAGCACACGAAAATCGGTAAAATATGGGTTTACCTACTCTGGGCTCGTTTGAACTTGAAAATGTGCATGTTTGCCCGTCGGGACCAACTGGCTCCATGACTAAGGTCTTAACGAACGTCAACCAAAAATCCATTGACTATAGCAAACAAAAATCGGTAAAATCTGGGTTTACATACTCTAGGGGTCGTTTGAACTTGAAAATGTGCATGTTTGCTCGTCGAGACCCACTGGCTCAATTACTAAGTTCTTAACGGACGTACTCAGAAACTTTCGACAAAAAATGGCCGGAATCCTGGATCACCAAAAATCCTTGGACTATAGCACACTAAAATCGGTAAAATATAGGTTTACCTGCTCTGGGGATCGTTTGAACTTGAAAATGCATCCGTTAGCTCGTCGGGACCAACTGACTCCATTACTACGGTCTTAACGGACGTCTACAAAAAATTTCGGCAAAAAAATGGCTGGAATCTCGGATCACCAAAAATCCATGGACTATAACACACGAAAATCGGTAAAATCTGGGTTTACCTTCTCTAGGGCTCGTTTGAACTTGAAAATGTGCCCGTTTGCTTGTCGGGATTAACTGGATCCATTACTAAGGTCTTAACGTATGTACACTAATAAATTTGGCAAAAAAAATGGCCGTAATCCAGGATCACCAAAAATCGATGGACTATAAGCGCACGAAAATTGATAAAATTTTAGTTTACCAGATCTGGGGCTCGTTTGAACTTGAAAATGCACCCGTTTGCCCGTCGGGACCAACTGGCTCCATTACTAAGGTCTTAACGGACGTCCACAAAAAATTTAGGCAAAAATATGGTCGGAATCCCAGATCACCAAAAATCCATGGATTATAGCACACGAAAATCGGTAAAATCTGGCTTTACCTGCCCTGGGGCTCGTTTGAACTTCAAAATGCACCTGTTTGCCCGTCGGGACCAACTGGATCAATTAGTAAGGTCTTAACGGATGTCCACAAAAAAATTTGGCAAAAAAATGGTTGGAATCCCCGAAAAACAAAAATCCATGGACTATAGCACACGAAAATCAGGAAAATCTGGGTTTACCTGCTCAGGGCCTCGTTTGAACTTTAAAATGTGTGCGTTTGCTCATTGGGACGTACTGGCTTCATTACTAAGGTCTTAACGGACGTCCACGAAAAATTTCGGCAAAAAAATGGCTGGAATCCCGAATCACCAAAAATACATGGACTATAGCATACAAAAATCGATAAAATCCAGGTTTACCTGCTCCGGGGATCGTTTGCACATGAAAATGCATCCGTTTGCCCGTCAGGACCAACTGGCTCCATAACTAAGTTCTTAATGGAAGTCCATGAAATATTTCGCCAAAAGAATTACCGGCATCCTGGATCACCAAAAATCAATGGTCTATAGCACACGAAAATCAGTAAAATCTAGGTTTACCTTCTCTAGGGCTCGTTTGAACTTTAAAATGCGCCCGTTTACCCGTCGGGACCAACTGGCTCCAGTACTAAGGTCTTAAAGGACGTCCATGAAAAATTTTGACAAAACAATGGCCGGAATCTCAGATCACCAAAAATTCATTGACTATATCACACGAAAATTGGTAAAATCTGGGTTTCCTTGCTCTAGACTTATTTTAACTTGAAAATGCGCTTGTTTGCTCGTCGGGACCAACTGGCTCCATTACTAAGGTCTTAACGGACGTCAACGAAAATATTCAGCAAAAAAATGGCCATAATCTCAGATTACCAAAAATTCATGGACTATAGCACACAAAAATTGGTAAAATCTAGGTTTACCTGCTCTGGGCTCATTTGAACTTGAAAATGCGCCTGTTTGCCCGTCCGGACCAACTGGCTCCATAGCTAAGGTCTTAACGGACGTCCACGAAAAAGCTCAGCCAAAAACTGGCAAGAATCCCGAATCACCAAAAATCAATGGACTATGGCACTCGAAAATTAGTAAAATCTAGGTTTAACTGCTCTAGAGCTTGTGAGAACTTGACAATGCGCCTGTTTACCCGTCGGGACCAACTGGCTCAATGATAAAGGTCTTGACGGAAGTTCACAAAAAATTTCGGCAAAAAAATGGCCGGAATCCCGCATCATCAAAAATCCATGAACTATAGCACACAAAAATTGGTAAAATCTGGGTTTACCTACTGTGGGGCTCGTGTGAACTTCCTAACTGACGTTCACGAAAAATTTCAACAAAAAAATGACCAGAATCCCAAATCACCAAAAATCCATTGACTATAGAAGACGAAAATCAGGAAAATCTAGGTTTACCTGCTGTGGGGATCGTAAGAACTTGAAAATCCGGTGTTTGCCCGTCATGACTAACTAGCTCCATTACTAACGTCGAAATCTCGGATCACCAAAAATCCATGGATTATAGCACACGAAAATTGGTAAAATCTTGGTTTACCTGCTCTGGGGCTCGTTTGAACTTGAAAATGCGCACCTTTGCCCATCTAGATCAACATGCTCAATTACTAAGGTCTTAACGGAGATCCATGAAAAATTTCGGCAAAACCATGGCCAGAATCCCGGATCACCAAAAATCAATGGAATATACCACACGAAAATCGGTAAAATCTAGGTTTACCTGCTCTCTGGCTCGTTTAAACTTGAAAATATGCCTATTTGCTCGTCGGGACCAACTGGCTCCATTACTTAGGTTTAAACAAACTCCACAAAATATTTTGGCAAAAAAATGGTCGAAATCCCGGATCACCAAAAATCCATGGACTATATAGCACACGAAAATTGGTAAAATATGGGTTTACCTGCTATGGGGCTGGTTTGAACTTGAAAATGCACCTGTTTTCCCATCGGTACCGACTGACTACAGTACAAAGGTCTTAACGGACGTCCACAAAAAATGGTTGGAATCCCGGATCACCAAAAATCCATGGACTATAGCACACGAAAATTGGTAAAATCTGGGTTTACCAGCTCTGGGGTGGTTTTAACTTGAAAATGTACCCATTTGCTCGTCGGGACCAACTAGCTCCATTACTAAGGTCTTAACGAAGTCCACAAAAAAATTTAGCAAAACAATGGCCGTAATCCTGGATCACCTGAAATCCATAGACTATAGCACACGAAAATTGGTAAAATCTGGGTTTACCTTCTCTGGGGCTCATTTGAACTTGAAAATGTGCCTGTTTGCTCATCGGGGCCAACTGGCTCCATTACTAAGGTCTTAATGGACGTACACAAAATAGTTCGGCAAAAAAAAGGCCGAAATCTCGGATAACCAAAAATCCATGGACTATAGCACACGAAAATCGGTAAAATCTGGGTTTACCTGCTCTGAGCTCGTTTGAACATGAAAATGCACCTGTTTACCCGTCGGAACCAACTGGATCAATTACTAAGATCTTAACGGACGTCTACAATAATTAAGGCAAAAAAATAGCTGGAATTCCGGATCACCAAAAATCCATGGACTATGGTACACTAAAATCGGTAAAATCTGGGTTTACCTGCTCTGGGGCTCATTTGAACTTGAAAATGTTTCCATTTGCTCATCGGTATCAACTGTCTCCATTATTAAGTTCTAAACGGACGTCCACGTAAAATTTCGGCAAAAAAATGGCAGGAATCCCGGATCACCAAAAACCCATAGACTATAGGACACGAAAATAGGTAAATTCTAGGTTTACCTACTCTGGGGTTCGTTTGAACTTGAAAATGTGCTAGTTTGCCCATCGGGACCAACTGGCTCTATTACTAAGGTCTTAAGAGATGTCCATGAAAAATTTCGGCAAAAAAATTGCCGGAATCCTGGAAAACCCAAAATACATGGACTATAGAACAATAAAATTGGTAAAATATAGGTTAACTTGCTTTGGGGCTCGTTTGAACTTGAAAATGCACCCGTTTTCCCGTTGGGACCAACTGACTCTATTACTAAGGTCTTAACGTACGTCCACAAAAAATTTCGTCAAAAAAAGCTCGAATCCCAGATCACATAAAATCAATGGACTACAACAAATGAAAATTGGTAAAATCTGGGTTTACCTACTCTGGGTCTCATTTGAACTTGAAAATGCGCCCGTTTGCTCATCGGGATTAACTTGCTCCATTACTAAGGTCTTAACGGATGTCCACTAAAAATTTCGACAGAAAATTGGCCGGAATCTAGGATCACCAAAAATCGATAGACTATAGCACACGAAAGTTGGTAAAATCAGGGTTTACCTGCTCTGGGGCTCGTTTGAACTTGAAAATGCGCCTGTTTGCCCGTTGGGACCAACTGGCACCATTACAAAGGTCTTAAAGGACGTCCAAAAAAAATTCAGCAAAAAAATAGCCAGAATTGCGGATGACCAAAAATCCATGGACTATAGCACCAGAAAATCGTTAAAATCTGGGTTTACCTGCTCTGGTGCTCGTTTGAACTTGAAAATGCATCTGTTTGCCCGTCGGGACCCACAGGTTCCAATACTAAGGTCTTAGAGGAAGTCCATGAAAAATTCTGGTAAAAAAATTGCCGGAATCCCGGATGACCAAAAATCCATGGACTATAACATACGAAAAATTTTAAAATCTGGATTTACCTGCTCAGGGGATCGTTTGAACTTGAAAATGTGCCTATTTGCCCGTCGGGAACAACTGGCTTCATTACAAAGGTCTTAATGGACGTCCACGAAAAATTTCAACAAAAAAATGGCTGGAATCCCGGATCACCAAAAAAATCCATACACAATAGCACACGAGAATCGGTAAAATCTGGGTTTACCATCTTTGGGGCTCGTTTGAACTTGAAAATGTGCCGGTTTGCAGGTCGGGACAAACTGTCTCCATTACTAAAGTCTTAACGGATGTCCACAAAAAATTTAGGCAAAAAAATGGCCGGAATCCCAGATCACCAAAAATCCAGGGACTATAGCACATGAAAATTGATAAAATCTGGGTTTACCTGCTCTGGGGCACGTTTGAACATTAAAATGTGGCTGTTTGCTCGTCGGGATGAACTGGCTCCATTATTAAGTTCGTAACGGACGTCCACAAAAAATTTCGACAAAATAATGGCCGGAATCCCGGATCACCAAAAACCCATAGATTATAGCACACGAAAATTGGTAAAATCTGTGTTTACCTGCTCTGGGCTCGTTTGAACTTGAAAATGCACCCGTATGCCCGTCGGGACCTAGCTGCTCCATTACTAAAGTGTTAACGGACGTCCACAAAAACTTTCAGCAAAAAAATGGACAGAATCCCGGATCACCGAAAATCCATGGACTTTAGCACACGAAAATCAGGAAAATCTAGGTTTACCTACTGTGAGGATCGTTTGATCTTGAAAATGTACCCGTTTTCCCGTCGGGACCAACATGCTCCATTACTAAAGTCTAACGGACGTCCACGAATAATTTGGGCAAAAAATTGGGTGGAATCACGGATCACCAAAAGTCCATGGACTATAGCATACCAAAATCGGTAAAATCTAGGTTTACCTGCTCTGGGCTTGTTTGAACTTAAAATGTGCCCGTTTACCCATCGGGACCAACTGGCTCCATAAGTAGATAGCCAAGAACAAATCTCGGCCAAAAAATGGCTGGTATCCCGGATCCCCAAAAATCCATGGATTACAGCACACGAAAATCGGTAAAATCTGCATTTAACTGCTCTGGGGTTCGTTAGAACTTGAAAATGCACCCGTTTTCCCATCGGGACAGACTGGCTCCATTACAAAGGTCTTAACAGACGTCCACGAAAAATTTTGGCAAAAAACTGGCCGGAATCCAGGATCACTAAAAATCCATAAACTTTAGCACACGAAAATCGGTAAAATCTGGGTTTCCCTGCTCTGGGCTCGTTTAAACTTGAAAATGCGCCCGTTTCCCTTCGGGACCAAATGACTTCATTACTAATGTCTTAATGGACGTCCCCGAAAAAATCGGTAAAAATAAGGTTGAAATCTCGGATCACAAAAAATCCATAGACTATAGCACATAAAAATTGGTAAAATTTGGATTTAACTACTTTGGGGTTCGTTTAAACTTGAAAATGCACCCGTTTTCCCGTCGGGACCAACATGCTCAATTACTAAGGTCTTAACAGAGGTCCACAAAAATGTTTGCCAAAAAAATTGCTACAATCGTGAATCACCAAAAATCCATGGAATATAGAACACGAAAAATTGGTAAAATCTGGGTTTACCTGCTCTGGGGTTGGTTTGAACTTGAAAAAACTGCCCGTTTGCTCGTCGAGACCAACTGGCTCCATTACAAAGGTCTTAACAGAAGTCCACGAAAATTTTTGCAAAAAAATTATCGAAATCTCGGATCACCAAAAATCCATGGACTATAACACACGAAAATTGGTAAAATCTGGGTTTACCTTCTCTAGGGCTCGTTTGAACTTGAAAATGTGCCCGTTTGCTTGTCGGGATTAACTGGATCCATTACTAAGGTCTTAACGTATGTCCACTAAAAATTTTGGCAAAAAAAATAGCTGTAATCCAGGATCACCAAAAATTGATGGACAATAAGCCCACGAAAATTGATAAAATTTAGGTTTACCTGCTCTGAGGCTCGTTTGAACTTGAAAATGCGTTCGTTTGCCCGTCGGGACCAACTGGCTCCATTACTAAGGTCTTACGGACGTCCACGAAAAAATTTTGTAAAAAAAAGCCAGAATCCCGGATTACCAAAAATCCATGGTCTATAGCACATGAAAATCGGTAAAATTTAGGTTTACCTGCTCTGGGGCTCGTTTGAACTTGATAATGCGTTTGTTTGCCCGTCGGGACCAACTGGATCCATTACGAAGGTCTTAACGGAAGTCAATGAAAAATTTCAACAAAAATTGGCCGGAATCCCAGATCACCAAAAATCCATGGATTATAGCATACGATAATTTGTAAAATCTGGGTTTACCTGATCTAGGGCTCGTTTGAACTTGAAAATGCACCTGTTTACCCGTCGGAACCAACTGGCTCTATTACAAAAGGTCTTAATGGACATCTGAAAAAAATTCGGCAAAAAAATGGCCGGAATCTCGAATCACCAAAAATCCATAGACTATAGCACACGAAAATCGGTAAAATCTAAGTTTACCTGCTTTGGGGCTCGTTTTAACTTGAAAAATGTGCCCATTTGCTCGTCGGGACAAACTGGCTCCATTACTAAGGTCTTAACGGACGTCCACAAAAAATTTAGGCAAAAAAAATGGCCGGAATCCTAGATCACCAAAAATCCATGGACTATAGCACATGAAAATCGGTAAAATCTAGCTTTACCTGCCCTGGGGTTCGTTTGAACTTGAAAATGCGCCTGTTTGCCCGTCGGGACAAACTGGATCAATTAGTAAGGTCTTAACGGATGTCCATGGAAAAATTTTGCAAAAAAATGGTTGGATTCCCAGAAAAACAAAAAATCATGGACTATAGCACACGAAAATCAGGAAAATTTGGGTTTACCTGCTGTGGGGCTCGTTTGAACTTTAAAATGTGTGCGTTTGCTCATCGGGACCTATTGGCTCCATTACTAAGGTCTTAACGGACGTCCATGAAAAATTTCGGCAAAAAAATGGCTGGAATCCTGAATCACCAAAAATACATGGACTATAGCACACAAAATCGATAAAATCCAGGTTTACCTGCTGCGGAGCTTGTTTGCACTTGAAAATGCATCTGTTTGCCCTCCATAACTAAGGTCTTAACGGAAGTCCACGAAATATTTCGCCAAAAGAATTACCGGCATCCTGGATCACCAACAATCCATGGTCTATAGCACACGAAAAACAGTAAAATCTAGGTTTACCTTCTCTAGGGCTCGTTTGAACTTGAAAATGCACCGGTTACCCGTCGGGACCAACTGGCTCCATTACTAAGGTCTTAAAGGACGTTCACAAAAAAAATTAGACAAAACAATGGCCGGAATCTCAGATCACCAAATATCCATTGACAATAAGCACACGAAAATTGGTAAAATCTGGGCTTACCTGCTCTGGGCTTGTTTTAACTTGAAAATGCGCTTGGTTGCTTGTCGGGACCAATTGGCTCCATTACTAAGGTCTTAACGGACGTCAACGAAAATATTCAGCGAAAAAATGGCCGTAATCTCGCATTACCAAAAATCCATGGACTATAGCACACGAAAATTGGTAAAATCTAGGTTTACCTGCTCTGGGCTCGTTTGAACTTGAAAATGCGTCTGTTTGCCCGTCGGGACCAATTGGCTCCATAACTAAGGTCTTAACGGACGTCCATGAAAAATCTAAGCCAAAAACTGGCAAGAATCCCGGATCACCAAAAATCAATGGACTATGGCACACGAAAATTAGTAAAATCTGGATTTAACTGCTCTAGGGCTTGTGAGAACTTGACAATGCGCCTGTTTGCCCGTCTGGACCAACTGGCTCAATGACAAAGGTCTTAACGGAAGTTCACGAAAAATTTCGGCAAAAAAATGGTCGGAATCCCGCATCACCAAAAATCCATGAACTATAGCACACGAAAATCGGTAAAATCTAGGTTTACCTACTGTGGGGCTCGTGTGAACTTCCTAACTGACGTCCATAAAAAATTTCGGCAAAAAAATGAGCAGATTCCCAGATCACAAAAAATCCATTGACTATAGCAGACGAAAATCAGGAAAATCTAGGTTTACCTGCTGTGGGGATCGTAAGAACTTGAAAATCCGGTGTTTACCCGTCATGACTAACTAGCTCCATTACTAAGGTCGAAATCTCGGATCACCAAAAATCCATGGAGTATAGCCCACGAAAATTGGTAAAATCTTGGTTTACCTGCTCTGGGCTCGTTTGAACTTGAAAATGCGCACCTTTGCCCGTCGAGATCAACCTGCTCAATTACTAAGGTCTTAACGGAGGTCCATGAAAAATTTCGGCAAAACCATGGCCAGAATCCCGGATCACCAAAAATCTATGGAATATAGCACACGAAAATCGGTAAAATCTAGGTTTACCTGCTCTCTGGCTCGTTTAAACTCGAAAATACGCCTATTTGCTCGTCGGGACCAACTGGCTCCATTACTTAGGTTTAAACGGACTCCACGAAATATTTTGGCAAAAAAATGGTCGAAATTCCAGATCACCAAAAATCCATGGACTATATAGCACATGAAAATCGGTAAAATATGCGTTTACCTGCTATGGGGCTGGTTTGAACTTGAAAATGCACCTGTTTGCCCGTCGGCACCGACTGACTACATTACAAAGGTCTTAACGGACGTCCACAAAAAATGGTTGGAATCCCGGATCATCAAAAATCCATGGACTATAGCACACGAAAATCGGTAAAATCTGGGTTTACCAGCTCTGGGCTGGTTTGAACTTGAAAATGTGCCCGTTTGCTCGTCGGGACAAACTAGCTCCATTACTAAGGTCTTAACGAAGTCCACAAAAAATTTTGGCAAAACAATGGCCATAATCCCGGATCACCTAAAATCCATAGACTATAGCACACGAAAATTGGTAAAATCTGGGTTTACCTGCTCTAGGGCTCGTTTGAACTTGAAAATGTGCCCGTTTTCTCATCGGGACCAACTGGCTCCATTACTAAGCTCTTAATGGACGTCCACGAAATAGTTCGGTAAAACAAAGGCCGAAATCCCGGATAACCAAAAATCCATGGACTATAGCACACGAAAATTGGTAAAATCTGGGTTTACCTGCTCTGAGCTCGTTTGAACATGAAAATGCATCTGTTTACCCGTCGGAACCAACTGGATCAATTACTAAGATCTTAACGGACGTCTATAAAAATTAAGGCAAAAAAATAGCTGGAATCCCGGATCACCAAAAATCCATGGACTATGGTACACTAAAATCGGTAAAATCTGGGTTTACCTGCTCTGGGGCACGTTTGAACTTGAAAATGTTCCCATTTGCTCGTCGGTATCAACTGTCTCCATTATTAAGTTCTTAACGGACGTCCACGTAAAATTTTGGCAAAAAAATGGCAGGAATCCCGGATCATCAAAACTCATAGACTATAGGACACGAAAATAGGTAAAATCTAGGTTTACCTACTCTGGGGTTCATTTGAACTTGAAAATGTGCTAGTTTGCCCATCGGGACCAACTTACTCTATTACTAAGGTCTTAAGAGATGTCCACGAAAATTTTGGCAAAAAAATTGCGGGAATCCCGGATAACCCAAACTACGTGGACTATAGAACACAAAAATTGGTAAAATCTAGGTTAACCTGCTTTGGGGCTCGTTTGAACTTGAAAATGCACCCGTTTGCCCGTCGGGACTAACTGACTCTATTACTAAGGTCTTAACGTACGTCCACGAAAAATTTCATAAAAAAAAAGCTGGAATCCCGGATCACATAAAATCAATGGACTATAGCACAAGAAAATTGGTAAAATCTAGGTTTACCTTCTCTGGGTCTCGTTTGAACTTGAAAATGCACCTGTTTTCTCATCGGGATTAACTTGCTCCATTACTAAGGTCTTAATGGATGTCCACTAAAAATTTTGGCATAAAAATGGCCGGAATCTAAGATCACCAAAAATCGATAGACTATAGCATACGAAAATTGATAAAATATGGGTTTACCTGCTCTGGGGCTCGTTTGAACTTGAAAATGGTCCTGTTTGCCCGTCGGGACAAACTGGCCCCATTACAAAGGTCTTAAAGGACGTCCAAAAAAAAATTCGGCAAAAAAATAGCCAGAATTGCGGATGACCAAAAATCCATGGACTATAGCATCAGAAAATTGTTAAAATCTGGGTTTACCTGCTCTGGTGCTCGTTTGAACTTGAAAATGCGTCTGTTTGCCCGTCGGGACCCACAGGTTCCAATACTAAGGTCTTAGAGGAAGTCCACGAAAAATTCCAGTAAAAAAATGGCCGGAATCCTGGATGACCAAAAATCCATGGACTATAACATACTAATTTTTTTAAAATATGGATTTACCTGCTCAGGGGATCATTTGAACTTGAAAATGCGCCTGTTTGCCCATCGGGAACAACTGGCTTCATTACAAAGGTCTTAACGGACGTCCACGAAAAATTTTGACAAAAAAATGGCTGGAATCCCTGATCACAAAAAAAATCCATATACTATAGCACATGAAAATCGGTAAAATCTGGGTTTAACATCTTTGGAGCTCGTTTGAACTTGAAAATGTACCGATTTGCAAGTCAGGACAAACTGTCTCCATTACTAAGGTCTTAACGGACGTCCACAAAAAATTTAGGCAAAAAAATGGCCGGAATCCCAGATCACCAAAAATCTAGGGACTATAGCACACGAAAATCGGTAAAATCTGGGTTTACCTGCTCTGGGGCACGTTTGAACTTTAAAATGCACTTGTTTGCTTGTCGGGATGAACTGGCTCCATTATTCAGTTCGTAACGGACGTCCACAAAAAATTTCGACAAAATAATGGCCAGAATCCCGGATAACCAAAAACCCATAGATTATAGCACATGAAAATTGGTAAAATCTGTGTTTACCTGCTCTGGGATCGTTTGAACTTAAAAATGCACCCGTATGCCCGTCGGGACCTAGCTGCTCCATTACTAAGGTGTTAACGGACGTCCACGAAGAATCTTGGCAAAAAAAATGGACGGAATCCCAGATCACCGAAAATCCATGGAATATAGCACACGAAAATCAGGAAAATCTAGGTTTACCTAATGTGGGGATCGTTTGATCTTGAAAATGCACCAGTTTTCCCGTCGGGACAAACATGCTCCATTACTAAGGTCTTAACGGACGTCCACGAAAAATTTGGGCAAAAAATTAGGTGGAATCACGGATCACCAAAAATCCATGGACTATAGAATACCAAAATTGGTAAAATCTAGGTTTACCTGCTCTGGGGCTTGTTTGAACTTAAAATGTATCCGTTTAGCCTTTGGGACCAACTGGCTCCATAAGTAGATAGCCAAGAACAAATCTCGGCCAAAAAATGGCCGGTATCCCGAATCACCAAAAATCCATTGATTACAACACACGAAAATCGGTAAAATTTGCGTTTAACTGCTATGGGTTCGTTAGAACTTGAAAATGCACCCGTTTTCCCGTCGAGACAGACTGGCTCCATTACAAAGGTCTTAATGGACGTCCACGAAAAATTTTGGCAAAAAACTTGCCGGAATCCTGGATCACCAAAAATCCATAAACTTTAGCACACGAAAATCGGTAAAATCTGGGTTTCCCTGCTCTGGGCTCATTTAAACTTAAAAATGCGGCCGTTTGCCCTTCGGGACCAACTGGCTCCATTACTAATGTCTTAACGGACGTCCCTGAAAAATTAGGTAAAAATAAGGTCGAAATCTCGGATCACCAAAAATCCATGGACTATAGCACATAAAAATTGGTAAAATCTGGATTTACCTGCTTTGGGATTCGTTTAAACTTTAAAATGCGCCCGTTTACCCGTCGGGGCCAACATGCTCCATTACTAAGGTCTTAACGGAGGTCCACAAAAAAATTTGGCAAAAAAATTGCTACAATCCTTAATCACCAAAAATCCATGGAATATAGAACACAAAAAATTGGTAAAATCTGGGTTTACCCGCTCTAGGTTTGTTTGAACTTGAAAAAACACCTGTCTGCTCGTCGAGACCAACTGGCTCCATTACAAAGGTCTTAACAGACCTCCACGAAAATTTTTTGCAAAAAAATTATCGAAATCCCGGATCACCAAAAATCCATGGACTATAGCACACAAAAATCGGTAAAATATGAGTTTATCTTCTTTGGGGCTCGTTTGAACTTGAAAATTCGCCCGTTCCCTCATCGGAACCAACTGGCTCCATTACAAAGGTCGTCGGAATCCCGGAGCCCCAAAAATCCATGGACTATAGCACACGAAAATCGGTAAAATCTAAGTTTACCTACTCTAGGGCTTGTTTGAACTTGAAAATACGCTCGTTTGCTCATCGGAACCAACTGGCTCCATTACAAAGGTCTTAACGGACGTCCACGAAAAATGGCCGGAATCCCATATCACCAAAAATCCATGAACTTTAGCACACGAAAATTGGTAAAATCTGGGTTTACCTGCTCTGGGGCTCGTCGGGACCAACTGGCTCCAATAATAAGGTCTTAACGAAGTCCACGAAAAGTTTTGGTAAAAGAATGGCCGAAATCCTGGATCACCAAAAATCCATATATTATAGTACACGAAAATTGATAAAATCTAGATTTACCTGCTCTGGGCTCGTTTGAACTTGAAAATGTGCTCGTTTACTCGTTGGGACCAACTGGTTCCATTACTAAGGTCTTAACGAACGTCGACGAAAAATTTTGGGAAAAAAATGGTCGGAATCTCAGATTACCAAATATCCATGGATAATAGCACACGAAAATCGGTAAAATATGAGTTTACCTGCTCTGGTGCTCGTTTGAACATGAAAATGCACTCATTTTCCCGTCGAGACCAACTGGAATAATTACTAAGGTCTTAACGGACGTCCACCAAAAATTTTGGCAAAAAAATGGCCGGAATCCCGAATCACCAAAAATCCAAGGACTATAGCACACAAAAATTGGTAAAATCAGGGTTTACCTGCTCTAGGCTCGTTTGAACTTGAAAATGTGCCTTTTTGATTGTCGAGACCAACTGGCTCCATTATGAAGTTCGCAACGGATGTCCACAAAAAATTTCAGCAAAAAAATGGCTGGAATCCTAGATCACCAAAAACCCAAAGACTATAGCACACGAAAATCGGTAAAATCTGGGTTTACCTGCTCTGGGGTTCGTTTGAACTTAAAAAAAGCGCTCATTTGTTCGTCGGGACCAACTGGCTACATTACTAAGGTCTTAACGGACGTCCACGAAAAATTTCGATAAAAACATAGCCGGAATCTTGGATCACCAAATATCCTTGGACTATAGCACACGAAAATTGGTAAAATCTGAGTTTACCTGCTCTGGGGATCGTTTGAAATTGAAAATGTGCCCGTTTTCCTGTCGAGACCAACTGGCTCAATTATTAAGATCTTAACGGACATCCACGAAAAATTTCGGCAACAAAAATGGCCGGAATCCGAGATCACCAAAAATCCATGGACTATAGCACACAAAAATTGGTAAAAATCTATGTTTATCTTGCTATGGGGCTCGTTTGAACTTCAAAATACACTCGTTTGCCCGTCGGGACCAACTGACTCCATTACTAAGGTCTTAACAGACGTCCATGAAAAAGTTCGGCAAAAAAATGGCTGGAATCCTGAATCACCAAAAATATATGGACTATAGCACATGAAAATTGGTAAAATCTGGGTTTACCTGCTCTAGGCTTGTTTGAACTTGATAATGCACCCTTTTGCCCGTCCGGACCAACTGGCTCCATTACAAAGGTCATAACGGACGTCCATGAAATATTTCAACAAAAAAATGGCCGAAATCCCAGATCACCAAAAATCGATAGACTATAGCACACGAAAATTTGTAAACTCTGGGTTTACCTGCTCTGGGCTCGTTTGAACTTGACAATGATCTCGCTTGCTCGTCGAGACCTACTAGCTCCATTACTAAGCTCTTAACGGACGTCCAGGAAAAATTACAACAAAAAAATGGTCGGAATCCCGGATCACAAAAAATCCATGAACTATAGCACACAAAAATCGGTAAAATTAAGGTTTACCATTTCTAGGGCTCGTTTGAAGTTTAAAATGCGCCCATTTTCTCGTCGGGACCAACTGGCTCCATAACAAAGGACTTAGCGGAAGTCCACGTAAAATTTTGGCAAAAAAAAAATGGCCAAAATACAGGACTACCAAAAATCCATGGACTAGCATATGAAAATCAGTAAAATCTAGGTTTACCTGCTTTGAGGCTCGTTTAAACTTGAAAATGCGCCCGTTTGCCCGTCGGGACTAACTGGCTCCATTACTAAGGTCTTAACGGACATCCACGAAAAATGTCGGCAAAAAAATGGCTGGAAAACCGGATCACCAAAAATCCATGGACTATAGCACACGAAAATCGGTAAAATTTGGGTTTACCTATTCTAGGGCTCGTTTGAACTTGAAAATGCGTCTGTTTACCCGTCGGAACCAAATGGCTCAATTACTAAGGTCTTCACAGACGTCCACGAAAAAATTTGGCAAAAAAATGGCCGGAATCTTGGATCACCAAAAATCCATGGCCTACACCACACGAAAATCGGAAAAACCTGGGTTTACCTGCTCTGGGGCTCGTCTAAACTTGAAAATGTGCCTGTTTTCTCGTCGGAACCAATTGGCTCCATTACTAAGGTCTTAACGGACGTCCACGAAAAAATTCGGCAAAAAAATGGCCGGAATCCTGGATCACCAAAAATCCATAGACTATAAAACACGAAAATCGGTAAAATCTGGGTTTAACTGCTTTGGGGCACGTTAGAACTTGAAAATGCTCTCTTTTGCCTGTCGAGACCAACTGGCTCCATTACTAAGGTTTTAACGGACGTCCACGAAAAATTTCAGCAAAAACATGGCCGGAATCTCGAATCACAAAATCCCCATGGACTATAGCACACTAAAATTGGTAAAATCTGGGTTTACCTGCTCTGGGACTCGTTTGAACTTTACAATGCATCCGTTTGCCCGTCGGGACCAACTGGCTCCATAACTAACGTCTTAACGGACGTCCACAAAAAAATTCGGACAAAAAAAATTGCCGGAATCCTCACCAAAAATCCATTAACTATAGCACATGAAAATCGGTAAAATCTGGGTTTACCTACTCTGGGCTCGTTGGAACTTGAAAATGCGTTCTTTTGCCCTTCGGGACCAACTGGTTCCATTACAAAGGTCTTAACGGACGTCCACGAAAAATTTCGGTAAAAAAATGGTTGGAATCCTGGATCACCAAAAATCAATGGCCTATCGCAAACGAAAATCGGTAAAAATTTAAGTTTACCTGCTCTGGGGCTCATTTGAACTTGAAATTGTGCTCGTTTGCCTGTCGGGACCAACTGGCTCCATTACTAAGGTCTTAACGGACGTCCACGAAAAATTTTGGTAAAAAAAGGCCGGAATCCTGAATCACCGAAAATCCATTGACTATAGCATAGGAAAATCAATAAAATCTGGGTTTTCTTTCTCTGGGGCTCGTTTGAACTTAAAAAAGCACATGTTTCCCCTTCGGGACCAACTTGCTCCATTTCTAAGGACTTAACGGACGTCCAGGAAAAATCTCGGCAAAAAAATGGCCGGAATCCTGGATCACCAAAAATCCATTCACTATATTACATGAAAATAGGTAAAATATGGGTTTACCTTCTCTGGGACTCGTTTGAACTTGAAAATGCACCTGTTTGCTCATCGGGACCAACTGGTTCCATTACTAAGGTCTTAACGGACGTCCACGAACAATTTCGGCAAAAAAAATGGCCGGAATCCCGGTTCAGTAGAAATCCATAAACAATAGCATACGCAAATTGGTAAAATTTGGGTTTACCTACTTTGGGCTCGTTTGAACTTGAAAATGTGCATGTTTTCCCGTCGGGACCAACTGGCTCCATGACTTAAGGTCTTAACAGACATCCACGAAAAAATTCTACAAAAAAAATTGCCGGAATCCCGAATCACCAAAAATCCATGGACTATAACACACGAAAATAGATAAAATCTGGTTTTACCTACTCTAAGGCTCGTTTGACCTTGAAAATGCGCCCGTTTGATCATTGAGACCAGCTAGCTCCATTACTAAGTTCTTAATAGACGTCCATGAAAAAGTTTTGCAAAAAAATGGCCGGAATCCTGGATCACCAAAAATCCATGGACTATAAAGCACACGAAAATTGGTAAAATCTGGGTTTACCTGCTCTGGGCTTGTTTTAACATGAAAATGTGCCCGTTTGTCCGTCGGGACCAACTGGCTCCATTACTAAGGTCTTAACGGACGTCCACGAAAAATTTCTGCAAAAAAAAGATAAGAATTCTGGATGACCTAAAATCCATGGACTATAGCATAGGAAAATTGGTAAAATCTTGGTTTACCTTCTCTCTGGCTCGTTTGAACTTGAAAATCTGCCGTTTGCCCGTCGGGATGAACTTGCTCCATTTCTAAGGTCTTCATGGACGTCCACGAAATATTTGAACAAAAAAATGGCCGGAATCCTGGATCACCAAAAATCCATGGACTATAGCACACGAAAATTGGTAAATCTAGGTTTACCTGCTCTGGGGCTCGTTTGAACTTGAAAATGGGCCCGTTTGCCCGTTGAGACCAACTGGTTCCATAACTAAGGTCTTAACGGAGGTCAACGAAAAATTTCGGCAAAAAATTTGCCGAAATCCTGAATCACAAAAAATCCATGGACTATAGCAGACGAAAATCGGTAAAATCTGGGTTTACCTACTCCAGGGCTCGTTTAAACTTGAAAATGCACCCGTTTGCTAGTCGAGACCAACTGGCACCATTACTAAATTCTTAACGGACGTCCTCAAAAAATTTCGACAAAAAAATTTGCCGGAATCCCGGATCACCAAAAATCCAAGGACTATATCACACGAAAATCTGTAAAATCAAGGTTTACCTTGTCTGGGGTCGTTTGAACTTGAAAATATGCATGTTTGCCTGTCGAGACCAACTGGCTCCATTACTAAAGTCTTAATGGACATCCACGAAAAATTTCGGCAAAAAAATGGCCGGAATTCCGGATCACCAAAAATTCATTGACTATAGCACACGAAAATCGGTAAAATCTGGGTTTACCTGCTTTGGGGCTCGTTTGTACTTGAAAATGCACCCGTTTTCCCGCTGGAACCAACTTGCTCCATTACTCAGATCTTAATGGACGTCCGCGAAAAATTTTGGAAAAAAAATGGCCGAAATCCTGGATCACCAAAAATCCATAGACTATAGCACACGAAAATCAGTAAAATCTGGGCTTACCTGCTATGGGGATCATTTGAACTTGAAAATATGCCCGTTTACCCGTCGGGACCAGCTGGCTCCATTATTAAGGTCTTAACGGACGTCCACAAAAAATTTTGGCAAAAAGATGGCTGGAATCTCAGATCACCAAAAATCCATGGACTATAGCACACAAAAATTTGTAAAATCTGGGTTTACCTGCTCTGGGGATCGTTTGAACTTGAAAATGTGCCCGTTTTCCCGTCGGGACCAACTGGCTCCATTACTAAGGTCTTAACGGATGTCCAGAAAAAATTTTGGCGAAAAAATAATCTGAATCCCGAATAACCAAAAATCCATGGACTATAGCACACGAAAATTGGTAAAATCTGGGTTTACCTGCTCTGGGGCTCGTTTGAACTTGGAAATGCGTCCGTTTGCCCATGGGGACCAATTGAATCCATTACGAAGGTCTTAACTGACGTCTACGAAAAATTTCGGCAAAAAAAAGGCCGGAATCCTGAATCACCAAAAATCCATAGACAACACACGAAAATTGGTAAAATCAGGGTTTACCTATTCTAGGGCCCGTTTGAACTTTACAATGCGCCTGTTGGCCCGTCGGGACCAACTGGCTCCATAACTAAGGTCTTAACGGAAGTCCACATAAAATTTCAGCAACACAGTGGCCAGAATCTCGGATCACCAAAAATCTATGGACTATAGCATAGGAAAATCTGGAAAATCTGAGTATACCTTCTCTTGGGCTCGTTTGAACTTTAAAATACTCTTGTTTTCCCATCAGGACCAACTGGCTCCATTACTAAGGTCTTAACGGACGTCCACAAAAAAATTTTGGCAAAAAAGGCCGGAATCCCAGATCACCAAAAATCCATTGAATATAGCACAGGAAAATCGATAAAATCTGGGTTTACCTTCTCTAGGGCTCGTTTGAACTTGAAAAGGCACCCGATTAACCGTCGAGACCAACTTGCTCCATTTCTATGGTCGAAACGGAGGTCCACGAAAATATTCGGCAAAAATATAGCCGAAATCTCGTATCACCAAAAATCCATGGACTAGCACATGAAAATTGGTAAAATTTGGGTTTACCTGCTCTAGGGCTCGTTTGAACTTGAAAATGCGCCCGTTATCCTGTCGGGACCAACTGGCTCCATAACTAAGGTCTTAATAGACGTCAAAAAAAAAAATTGCAAAAAAATGGACGGAATCCTGAATCACCAAAAATCCATGGACTATAGCACATGAAAATTGGTAAAATCTGGGTTTACCTGCTCTGGGGCTCGTTTGAACTTGAAAATATGCATGTTTTCCTGTCGGGACCAACTGGCTCCATAAATAACGTCTTAACAGACGTCCACAAAAAATTTCAGCAAAAAAATTGCCGGAATTCCGGATCACCAAAAATCCACGGAGTATAGCACAAGAAAATCGGCAAAAATTTGGGTATACCTGCTCTTGGGCTCGTTTAAACTTGAAAATGTACCCGTTGGCCCGTCGGTACCAACTGGCTCCATAACTAAGGTCTTAACGGACGTCCACAAAAAATTTCTGCAAAAAAATTGCTGGAATCCCGGATTACCAAAAATCCATGGACTATTCCACACGAAAATCGGTAAAATCTGGGTTTACCTGCTCTGGGGCTCGTTTGAACTTGAAAATGCGCCTGTTGGCCCTTCGGGACCAACTGGCTCCATTACAAAGGTCTTAACGGACGTCCACGAAAAATTTTGACAAACAAATGGCCGGAATCCTAGATCACCAAAATTACATGGACTATAGCACACAAAAATTGGTAAAATCTGGGTTTACCTGCTCTAGGGTCGTTTGAACTTGAAAATTCGTCTGTTTGCCCGTCGGAACCAACTGGCTCCATTAATAAGGTCTTAATAGACATCCACGAAAAAGTTTTGCAAAAATTTGGCCATAATCCTAGATCACCAAAAATCCATGGACTATAAGCACACGAAAATTGGTAAAATCTTGGTTTACCTACTCTTGGGCTCGTTTGAACTTGAAAATTTGCCCGTTTGCTAGTCGGGACCAACTGGCTCCATTACTAAGGTCCTAACGGACGTCCATGAAAAATTTCAGCAAAAAAATTGCCGGAATCCCGGATCACCAAAAATCCATCGACTATAGCACATGAAAATCGGTAAAATTTGGGTTTAACTACTCTGGGGCGCATTTTAACTTGAAAATGCGCCTGTTTGCCCGTCGGTACCAACTGGCTCCATTACTAAGGTCTTATCGGATATCCATAAAAAATTTCGGCAAAAAAAAGGCCGGAATCGTGGATCACCAAAAATCCATGGACTATAGCACAGGAAAATCGGTAAATTCTGGGTTTACCTTCTCTGGGGCTCGTTTGAACTTGGAAATGCGTCTGTTTGCCCGTCTGGACCAACTTGCTCCATTTCTAAGGTCTTAACGGACTTCCACGAAGACTTTCGGCAAAAAAATGGCCGAAATCCCGAATCAACAAAAACTCATAGACTAGCACACGAAAATTGGTAAAATCTGGGTTTACCTACTATGGGGCTCATTTGAACTTGAAAATGCGCATGTTTGCCCGTCGGGACCAACTGGCTCCATAACTAAGGTCTTCGAGGACGTCCACAAAAAATTTCGACAGAAAAAAGGCTGGAATTCTGGATCACCAAAAATCCATGGACTATAGCACACGAAAATCGGTAAAATCAGGATTTTCCTACTCTGGGCTTGTTTGTACTTGAAAATATGGTTGTTTTGCCCGTCGGGACCAACTGGCTCCATAACTAAGGTCTTAACGGACGTCCACAAAAAAATTTGGCAAAAAAAGGCCGGAATTCTGGATCTCCAAAAATCCATGGACTATATCATACGAAAATCGGTAAAATCTAGATTTACCTACTCTAGGGCTCGTTTAACCTTGAAAATGCACCCGTTTGCTCGTCGAGACCAACTGGCTCCATTACTAAGTTCTTAACGGACGTCGTCGAAAAATTTAGGCAAAAAAATGGCCGGAATCCCGGATCACCAAAAATCTATGGACTATAGGACACGAAAATAGTTAAAATTTGTGTTTACCTTCTCTAGGGCTCGTTTGAACTTTCAAATGCGCCCTTTTGCCCGTCGAAACCAACTGGCTCCATTACTAACGTCTTGACGGACGTCCACCAAAAATTTTAGAAAAAAATGGCCGGAATCCCGGATCACCAAACATCCATGGACTATAGAATACGAAAATCGTTAAAATCTGGGTTTACCTGCTCTGGGCTCGTTTGAACTTGAAAATATGCCTGTTTGCCCGTCGGGATCAACTGGCTCCATTACTAAAGTCATAACGGATATCCACGGAAAATTACAGTAAAAAAATGGCCGGAATTCCAAATCACTAAAAATCCATGGACTATAGCACACGAAAATCGGTAAAATTTGGGTACACCTGCTATGGGGCTCGTTTGAACTTGAAAATGAGCGTGTTTGCTCGTCAGGACCAACTGGATCCATTACTAAGGTCTTAACGGATGTCCACGAAAAATTTCGGCAAAAAAAAAACCCGGAATCCCAGATCACCAAAAATCCATGGACTATAGCACAGGAAAATCGGTAAAATCTGGGTTTACCTTCTCTAGGGCTCGTTTGAACTTAAAAATGCGCCCATTTTCCCATCAAGACCAACTTGCTCCATTTCTAAGGTCGAAACGGACGTCCACAAAAAAATTCGGCAAAAAAAATGGCCAGAATCCCGGATCACCAAAAATCCACTGACTATAGCACACGAAAATCGGTAAAATCCGCGTTTACCTGCTCTAGGGCTCGTTTGAACTTGAAAATATGCCCGTTGGCCCTTCGGAACTAACTGGCTCCATTACAAAGGTCTTAACGGACGTCCTCAAAAAAATTTGGCAAAAAAATGACCAGAATCTTGGATCACCAAATATTCATGGACTAGCACACGAAAATCGGTAAAATCTGGGTTTTCCTGCTCTGGGGCTCGTTTGAACCTGAAAATGTGCCCGTTTGCTCATCGAGACCAACTGGCTCCATTACTAAGGTCCTAACGGACGTCCACAAAAAATTTTGGCAAAAAAAAGGCCGGAATCCCGAATCACCAAAAATCCATGGACTATAGCATACGAAAATTGGTAAAATCTGGGATTACCTGCTCTGGGGCTCGTTTGAACTTGAAAATACGCCCCTTTGTTCGTCGGGACCAACTGGCTCCCTTATTAAGTTCGTAACGGACGTCCACAAAATTTTTTGCAAAAAGTGGTCGGAATCTCGGATCACCCAAAACCCATAGTGTATAGCACACGAAAATTGGTAAAATTTGGGTATAGCTGCTCTAGGGTTTGTTTGAACTTAAAAATGCGCCTGTTTGCATGTCGGGACCATCTGGCTCCATTACTAAGATCTTAACAGACGTCGATGAAAGATTTCGGCAAAAAAATGGCTGGAATCCAGGATCACCAAAAACCCATAGTTTATAGCACACGAAAATCAGTAAAATCTAGATTAACCTGCTCTAGGGTTCGTTTGAACTTGAAATTACGTCTGTTGGCCCATCGAGACCACTTGGCTCCATTCCTAAGGTCTTAACAGACATCCAGGAAAAATTTTGGCAAAAAATAGCTGGAATCCCGTAACAAAAAAAATTCATGGACTATAGCACACGCGAATAAGGAAAATCTGGGTTTACCTGTTGTGGGCCTCATTTGAACTTTTAAAATGCGCTCGTTTCCTCATCGGAACCAATTGGTTCCATTACTAAGGTTTTAACGGATGTCCACGAAAAAATTCGGCAACAAAAAGGCCAGAATCCCGAATCACCAAAAATCCATGGACTATAGCACACGAAAATAGGTAAAATTTGAGTTTACCTGCTCTGGGCTCGTTTGCACTCGAAAATGCTCCCGTTTGCTCGTAGAGACCAACTAGCTCCATTACTAAGTTCTTAACGGAAGTCCACGAAAAATTTTGGCAAAAAAATGGTCGGAATCCCGGATCACAAAAAATCTATGAACTATAGCACACGAAAATTGGTAAAATCACGGTTTACCAGCTGTGGGGCTCGTTTAAACTTGAAAATGCGCCTGTTTTCCCATCGGGACTAACTGGCTCCATTACTAAGGTTTTAACGGACGTCCACGAAAAATTTTGGCAAAAAAATTGCCGGAATACCGGATCACCAAATATCCATGGACTATAGCACACGAAAATCGGTAAAATCTCGGTTTACCTGCTCTAGGGCTCGTTTGAACTTGAAAATGTGTATGTTTGTCCGTCGGAACCAACTGGCTCCATTACTAAGGTCTTAACAGACGTCCACAAAAAAATTTGGTAAAAAATAGTGCGGAATCCTGGATCACCAAAAATCCATAGACTATAGCACACAAAATTCTGTAAAATCTGGGTTTACCAGCTCTAGGTTCGTTTGAACTTGAAAATTTGCCCGTTTCCTCGTCGGAACCAACTGGCTCAATTACAAAGGTCTTAACAAACGTCCACGAAAAATTTCGATAAAAATTTGGCCGGAATCCCAGATAACAAAAAATCCATCGACTATAGCACATGAAAATTGGTAAAATTTGGGTTTACCTACTCTGGGGCGCGTTTTAACTTGAAAATGCGTCAGTTTGCCTGTCGGGACCAACTAGCTCCATTACTAAGGTCTTAATGGACGTTCACGAAAAATTTCAACAAAAAAAAGGTCGGAATCTCGGATCACCAAAAATCCATTGACTATAACACATGTAAATCGGTAAAATATGGGTTTACCTTCTCTCGGGATCGTTTGAACTTAAAAATGTGCCCGTTTGCCTGTCGGGACCAACTGGCTCTATTACTAAGCTCTTAACGGACGTCCACAAAAAAATTTGACAAAAAAAGGCCGGAATCCCGGATCACCAAAAATAAATGGACTATAGCACAAGAAAATATGTAAAAACTGGGTTTACCTGCTCTGGGATCGTTTAAACTTAAAAATGCACCAGTTTTCCCGTCGGGACCAACTGGCTCCATAACTAAAGTCTTAATGGACGTCCAAAAAAAAATTGACAAAAAAATGGACGGAATCCTGGATTACCAAAAATACATGGACTAATGGCACACGAAAATATGTAAAATCAGGGTTTACCTGCTCTAGGGCTCATTTGAACTTGAAAATGCTCCCGTTGGGACCAAGTGGCTCCATTACAAAGGTCTTAACGGACTTCCACAAAATATTTCACCAAAAAAATGGCCGGAATCCTGGACCACCAAAAATCCATGGACTATAGCACACGAAAATTGGTAAAATCTGGTTTTACCTGCTCAGGGGCTCGTTTGAACTTTAAAATACGCCCGTTTTGCTCGTCGGGACCAACTGGCTCCATTTCTAAGGTCTTAACGGACGTCCATGAAAATTTCGTCAAAAAAATGGCTGGAATCCCGGTTCACCAAATATCCATGTACTATAGCATACAAAAATCAGTAAAATCTGAGTTTACCTGCTCTGGCCCTCGTTTGAACTTTAAAATGCGCCTGTTTGACCGTCAGGATTAACTGGCTCCATTACTAAGGTCTTAATGGACGTCCACAAAAAAATTCGGTAAAAAAATTGTAGGAATCCAGGATCACCAAAAATCGATGGACTATAGAACACGAAAATCGATAAAATTTGGATTTACCTACTTTGGGGTTCGTTTGAACTATAAAAATGAGCCTGTTTGCCAGTCGGGACCAATTGGCTCCATTACTAAGGTCTTAACGGACGTCCATGAAAAATTACGGCAAAAAAATGGCCGGAATCCCGGATCACCGAAAATCCATGGTCTATAGCACACAGAAATCGGTAAAATCTGGGTTTACCTGCTCTTGGGCTTGTTTGAACTTGAAAATTTTCCCGTTTACTCGTCGGGACCAACTGGTTCCATTACAAAGGTCTTAACGGTCGTCCACGAAAAATTTCGGCACGTAATAGTTCACCTACAAAATGGCCGGAATCCCGGATCACCGAAAATCCATGGACTATAGCACATGAAAATTGGTAAAATCAGGGTTTACCTTCTCGGGGGCTCGTTTGAACTTGAAAGTGCCCCCGTTTGCCTGTCGGGACCAACTTGTTCCATTTCTAAGGTCTTAACGGACGTCCGCGAAAAATTTTGGCAAAAAAATGGCTTGAATCCCGGATCACCGAAAATCCATGGACTATAGCACATGAAAATTGTCAAAATCTGGGTTTACCTTCTCGGGGGCTCGTTTGAACTTAAAAATGCCCCCGTTTGCCCGTCAGGACCAACTTGCTCCATTTCTAAGGTCATAACGGACGTCCGCGAAAAATTTCGGCAAAAAAATGGCCGGAATCCCAGATCACAAAAAATCCATGGACTATAGCACATGAAAATTGGTAAAATCTGGGTTTACCTGCTCTGGAGGTCGTTTGAACTTGAAAATGCACCAGTTTGCCCGTCGTGACCAACTAGCTCCAAAACTAAGGTCTTAACGGACGTCCACAAAAAATTTCGACAAAAAAATTACCGGATTACCGAAAAATCCATGGACTAGCACACGAAAATTGGTAAAATCAGGGTTTACCTGCTCTGGGGCTCGTTTGAACTTGAAAATACGCCCATTGGCCCGACGTGAACAACTAGCTCCATTACAAAGGTCTTAACGGACATCCACAAAAATTTCGACAAAAAAATGGCCATAATCATGGATCACCAAAAATCCATGGACTATAGCACACAAAAATAAGTAAAATCTTGGTTTACCTTCTCTAGGCTCGTTTGAACTTGAAACTGCTCCCGTTTGCTCATCGGGACAAACTGGCTCCATTACAAATGTTTTAACGGACGTCCACGAAAAAAAAATTGAAAAAAAATGGCCGGAAACCCCGATCACCAAAAATCCATATACTATAGCAAACGAAAATCGGTAAAATCTGGGTTTACCTGCTCTGGGCTCGTTTGAACTTGAAAATGTGCATGTTTGCCCGTCGGGACCAACTGGCTCCATGACTAAGTACTTAAAGGACGTCCACAAAAAATTTCGGAAAAACAATTGTCGGAATCCTGGATCACCAAAAATCCATTGACTATAGCACACAAAAATCGGTAAAATCTGGGTTTACCTACTCTATGGCTCGTTTGAACTTGAAAATGCGCCCGTTTGCTCGTCGAGACCCACTGGCTCCATTACTAAGTTCTTAACGGACGTACTCAAAAAATTTCGACAAAAAAAAGGCCGAAATCCCGGATCAGGAAAAATCTATGGACTATAACACACTAAAATCGGTAAAATCTAGGTTTACCTGCTCCGGGGATCGTTTGAACTTGAAAATGCACCCGTTAGCCCGTCGGGACCAAGTAACTCCATTGCTACGGTCTTAACGGACGTCCACAAAAAATTTCAGCAAAAAAAGGCTGGAATCTCGGATCACCAAAAATTCATGGACAATAACATACGAAAATCGGTAAAATCTGGGCTTACCTGCTCTAGGGCTCTTTTGAACTTGAAAATGTGCCATTTTGCTCGTCGGGATTAACTGGATCCATTACTAAGGTCTTAACGGATGTCAACTAAAAATTTCGGCAAAAAAAATTGCCGTAATCCAAGATCACCGAAAATCCATGGACTATAGCACATGAAAATCAGTAAAATCTGGGTTTACCTGCTCTGGGGCTCGTTTGAACTTCAAAATGCGTCTGTTTGCACGTCGGGACCAACTGGATCCATTACGAAGGTCTTAACAAAAGTCTACAAAAAATTTAGGCAAAAAATGGCCGAAATCCCAGATCACCCAATATCCATGGACGCACACAAAAATTGGTAAAATCTGGGTTTACATGCTCTGGGGCTCGTTGGAACTTGAAAATACACATGTTTGCCCGTCGGAACCAACTGGCTCTATTACAAAGGTCTTCACGGACATCCAAAAAAAAATTGGGCAAAAAAATGGCCGGAATTTCGGATCACCAAAAATCCATAGACTATAGCACACAAAAATCGGTAAAATCTGGGTTTACCTACTTTGGGGGTCGTTTTAACTTGAAAATGTGCTTGTTTGCTCGTCGGGACGAACTGGCTCCATTACTAAGGTCTTAACGGACGTCCACAAAAAATTTCAGCAAAAAAATAGCCGGAATCCCAGATCACCAAAAATCCATTGACTATAGCACACAAAAATCGGTAAAATCTGGCTTTACCTGCTCTGGGGCTCGTTTGAACTTGAAAATGTGTCTGTTTGCCCGTCGGGACCAACTGGATCCATTACGAAGGTCTTAACGAAAGTCCACAAAAAATTTAGGCAAAAAATGGCCGAAATCCCAGATCACCAAAAATCCATAGACTAGCACACAAAAATTGGTAAAATCTGGGTTTACCTGCTCTGGGGCTCGTTTGAACTTGAAAATACACCTGTTTGCCCGTCGGAACCAACTGGCTCTATTACAAAGGTCTTAACGGACATCCAAAAAAAATTTCGGCAAAAAAATGGCCGGAATCTCGGTTCACCAAAAATCCATAGACTATAGCACACGAAAATTGGTAAAATCTGGGTTTACCTACTTTGGGGTCGTTTTAACTTGAAAATGTGCCCGTTTGCTCGTCGGGACCAACTGGCTCCATTACTAAGGTCTTAACGGACGTCCACAAAAAATTTCAGCATAAAAATGGCCAGAATCCCAGATCACCAAAAATCCATGGACTATAGCACACAAAAATCGGTAAAATCTGGCTTTACCTGCTCTGGGGATCGTTTGAACTTGAAAATGAGCCTGTTTGCCCGTCGGGACCAACTAGATCAATTACTAAGGTCTTAACGGATGTCCACGAAAATTTTTGGCAAAAATATGGTTGGAATCCCAGAACAACAAAAATCCAAGGATTATAGTACACGAAAATCAGGAAAATCTGGGTTTACCTGTTGTGCGGCTCGTTTGAACTTGAAAATGCGTGCGTTTGGTCGTCGGTACCTACTGGCTCCATTAATAAGGTCTTAACGGACGTCCATAAAAAAATTCCGCAAAAAAATTGCCGGAATCCCGGATAACCAAAAATCCACGGGTTTACCTGGTCTGGGGCTCGTTTGAACTTGAAAATGCGCCCGTTGGCCCATCGGGACCAACTGGCTCCATTACAAAGGTCTTAACAGACGTCCACAAAAACTTTCGGTAAAAAAATGGCCGGAATCTTGGATCTCCAAAAATCCATCGACTATAACACACGAAAATTGGTAAAATCTTGGTTTTCGTGCTCTAGGGCTCGTTTGAACTTCAAAATGAGCCCGTTTGCTCGTCGAGACCAACTGGCTCCATTACTAAGGTCATAACGGATGTCCAAGAAAAATTTCGGCAAAAAAAAGCCCGGAATCCTGAATCACCAAAAATCTATCGACAATAGCACATGAAAATTGGTAAAATATGGGTTTACCTGCTCTGGGGTTCGTGTGAACTTAAAAAATATGCATGTTAGCCCGTCGGGACCAACTGGCTTTATTACTAAGGTCTTATCGGACGTCCACGAAAAATTTCGGCAAAAAAATGGACAGAATCCTGAATCACCAAATATCCATGGACTATACAGGAAAATCGGTAAATTCTGGGTTTACCTTCTCTGGGGCTTGTTTGAACTTGGAAATGCGCCCGTTTACCCGTCGGGCCCAATTGGTTCCATTACAAAGGTCTTAACTGACGTCCATGAAAAATTTCGGCAAAAAAATGGCCCGAATGCTGGATCATCAAATATCCATAGACTATAGCAAGCGAAAATCGGTAAAATTTGGGTTTACCTGTTCTAGGGCTCGTTTGAACTTGATAATGCACCCGTTTGCTCGTTGGGACCAACTGGCTCCATTACTAAGGTCTTAACGGACGTCAACAAAAAATTTCGGTAAAAAAATGGTCCGAATCCAAGATCACCAAAAATCCATGGATTATAGCACACGAAAATTGCTAAAATCTAAGTTTACCTGCTCTGGGGCTCGTTTGAACTTGAAAATGCAGCCGTTTGCCCATCGGGACCAACTGACTCCATTACTAAAGTCTTAATGGACGTCCACAAAAAAAATTGACAAAAAAATGGCTGGAATCCCCGATCACCAAAAATCCATGGGCTATAGCATAGGAAAATCAATAAAATATGGGTTTACCTACTCTGGGGATCGTTTGAACTTAAAAATGTGCCTGTTTGCTCGTCGGTACCATCTGGCTCCATCACTAAGGTCTTAACAGACGTCGACGAAAGATTTCGGTAAAAAAATGGCCGGAATCCCGGATCACCAAAAATCCATAGACTATAGCACATGAAAATTGGTAAATCTGGGTTTACCTACTTTGGGGATCATTTGAACTTGAAAATTTGCCCGTTTGCTCGTTGGGACCAACTAGCTCCATTACTAAGGTCAAAACGGACGTCCTCGAAAAATTTCAGCAAAAAAATGGCCGGAATCCTGGATCACCAAAAATCCATGGATTATATCACACAAAAATTGGTAAAATCTGGGTTTAACTTCTCTGGGGCTCGTTTGAAGTTTAAAATACTCCCGTTTTCCCGTCGGTAACAACTGGCTCCATTACTAAGGTCTTAACGGACGTCCACGAAAAATTTCGACAAAAAAATGGCCAGAATCCCGGATCACCAATGTAACACCCCGTAAATTAGTAGGCTATACTAGAGCTTAACGTGAGGGTTAGAGTCATGAATGTAGCTCCCCGTACTTAAAATAGTTGTTTTCGTGTTAAGACGTCAAGGTACAACCCCTCAAGGCCCAACCATGGGCCCTTGAGGAGGACCCCTAGAGGCTGCCTGGGCAGTGACCAACGGCAGGATCCACGCCCCATAGGTGGGTCCACGCCATGTGGGTCAGCCCGTAGGTGGACACCATGGAGGCTGCCTGAGGCAGTGACCCACGAGACCAGGACCCATGCCTCGTGGATGGGTCCACGGTCCGTGGGAGGAGGGTCGTGATTCAAGGACCCAATTTGCCAAGTCCCAGTAACCCAAACCACGTTCACCAGCACGCCATGTGGGTCCAACCACGGACCGTGGTCGTGGACTCGTGGGTGGTGGCCTGGAGACAGTTTTAAGGTTTAAGTCTAGGGGTACTTTGGGGTTTTCCGGTTTTAATTAATATTAAGTGACGTCGTTTTATTCTCATTTAGACTAACTACATAAGGATTTTAGACCCCTAAATTAAGTCATTCATCTCATTATTTCTAAAACCCAAAACTTCATGGTCTCCAAAAATTCTCTCTAAAACTTCAAGGAAGAAGAAGGAAGTTGGAGCTAGGGTTCAAAGAGCAAGGTTTTTCACTCAAATTCGTAGGGATTCATTGCTAAGATATGGTAAGTCCTTCATCCATGGAGTCCCTTCAAACCTCAATTTCAAAACTAGAAATTCCCCAAAAGTTAGGGTTTAATTCCAAACTCATGGATTCCTTTCAAAATTGTTTATAATGATTGAATTACGTTATGTTATGTATAAAATGATGATTTCCTATGGTTTTATGTTGAATTCCCCAAGAATCCATGGAATCCCCTATTTTCTCAATTGTGACCTTGTAATGTGAGTATTGATTGATGAAAGTAGAATGTTATAGAATTATGCATGTAGTGATTGAGTTACTTGAATTATGATTATATCCATGTCCAATAGAGTGAATTCTAGATGTGTTGATTGAATATGATTGTTTATCCTTGAAGGGCAAGGTATGAGAATTATGCATGATTATGAGATTCATGTATATGCTTTAAGAACACTTTGAGAGTAAAGTGACTATGATTATGATGCAATTGTTGTATTGTTGAAAGGATATTCTCACATACACACCTATGCATGAATATGATATGATGTGAAAGGTTTTCTCACAATATGATGATTCTAAGGTTGAAAGGCTTTCTCACATATTTGAATCTAGGAGCTATTATATGAATTATGTTGGATTGAGTGTCAAGACATTCCTTCCATGATTATGAATTAAGTCAAGACTCAATATGAACTCCGTGGGAATTAATGCTTAGCACCGAGTGCATATTGTATATGAGATGGAAGCTTTTACCCTAGTTGAGTCCGTCTTCCGAATGAAAGCTTTTACACTAGTTGAGTCCGGCTTTCCAAATGGGTTCCTTCTACACTAGTTGAGTCTGGGTTCCCAAAGTATGTCTCATGAGATGGAAACCTTCTACCTTAGTTGAGTCTGGGTTTTTAGTAGCAATCTCCTTATCCCATAAACTATGTGCCCCCATAGGTTATTAGCTAGTGAATCCACCTAAGCTAAATTTATGTTTCTACCTTAGGCAAGTAGAGCAACCCTTTTCGATGTGGGTAACACCGGGGGATCATGTATAGCTCACATGGTCTCATGTCGGTTAAGGCTATTTCCCACAACAACAAATAAGAATAAGAATATGAATTATGAACTATGGTTACTCAGGAAGCTTTTATATGAGTTTTCAAGGTCTTAAAGATGATGAACATGAATGATGGCCTAAGGAGGTTTACTTAGCATGGGTGAGATTTATGGGGTATTATCCATGTATTGCACAAGTATGCTTTGAGGTTATTTATGAAGTGTTCCTCTTATGTTATGATGATCTATGTATTGACTATGTTTATGACTTATGTTCTTCCACTATCTTTGTGATGATGTTTTAAACTTGGTAAATTGCATACATTCAAATGAAATGACCCTTTTAGCATGCTTTCGAATGTTTTATGCATGGCTATCATACTTAGTGTATTTTTGTACTAACGCCTACTTTTCCTACATTTTTCCCAAGTGTAGGGTTCGGTTCTCAAGGTGATCACCGTTGTGGCTAAAGCTTGGATTTGCTTACTCTCTTAGCTTGTTGGTGAGTCCTCATGGTTCGAGGATGGATGTTGTCTCATTGTAGTTTCATTTCTAGTATTTCCTTTTTAGACTATGTTGTATGGGCTGTGTCCCTTTTTCATTCGAGACATTGTAATAGATGGCTATGTTGAGACTTAGAGTCTATACTTCCGCTTTTCTTTTATGAAAATTTTAGACTTGAAATGCATTTTTACTCTTATTGTTCTATTGCATATGTTACGATATGCTAAGTGGCTTGTATGGAGTCCTTCGGGGTTCTATACGCCATGTTACATCTAGGGGGTACCCCTGGGTCGTGACAAACTTGGTAATCAGAGCACAAGGTTTAGAATGATTCTAGGATTATGTCTCATTAGACACGTCTAGTAGAGTCTTATTCATGAGTGTGAAGCGCGCCACATTTATGAATGAGAAGCTACAAGATGCTTAGGTAATTCCACTTCTTTCATTAGTCTTAAGTCGTGCGATAGAGTTTAACTCTATAAGGTCTTTCTTCTAATCCTTATTCGATGGTCTACAAGATATGACTACTAGAAGGGATTTCGCAAGATGGAATAAGGAAGACAATGTGAATGAAGGAGCTCCTCCTCTAGCCCCCAAGCTCCTCAAGGTCTGGTTGATCCTTTGGTTGAGAATGTTACTCATGCGGAGTTTAGTGCGACTTTGCAAATTTTGGCTCAAGCCGTGACGACTCAAGCCAATAAAGAGGTGATTGCTCCCGTGAACCCTAATATGAATTGTGCGGCTTCAAGAGTGAGTGTCACGATACAGGGGTACACCCTAGATGTAACATGGCATACTTGACCCCGAAGGGGTCTCATACAAGCCCTTAGCATATCATAATAGAAGATAATAGAAAAGTACAGAAATTTTAAAAACTTTATCCATACAATCGAAGTCTTTATAAAATGCAAGCGGAAGTCTTACTACACTTTTGTCTCAAACCATCAAATACAACTTTGAATATTCTTGGGTCACAGCCCATACAATGGTTTCAAACATAAAGAAAAGACATAAAAGAAATGGTGGCTTTATCCTCGATACTATAAGGACTCACCAATCTTCAACTTCTTGGTCTTCTAGAAACCTATCTTCAAGAATGTAACTCAAAGTCGCCGGACCCTACATTTTATAAGAATGTAGGAAAGAGTATGCGTTAGTACAAAAGTACTAAATATGTTAGCTAGCATGACATCATAAGAGCATAACACAAGGGTTAGCCAACATAAGATATAAGCATAAGAGACAATAACATAATCATAAGCATAATCTCCAACATAGACATAATATGAGCATAAGTCGACATAAGGCATAATCCAATAACATAGGAAATACCACATATTCATAAGATTAGTCCATACTCAAATCCTCTTAAAATAAGAGAAACTTCATAAGTAACCTTCAAGTTATACTTGTGCAATGCATAAATGAGACCCCATAATCCCACCTAGGCTAAGTACCCCTCTTAGGCCATCATACATCTTTATCATCTTTTGACCTCATCACTAGCTTACTTCTCATAGAAAAGGGAATCTCTCACCTTTAGTCAAACATAACATGGAAGGCAACTATAGCAACAATCCATCAAAACATACATCATATAAGAGAAACATTTCTTATGTAACCATAAGTCATAATTGTGCAACGCATGGATAAGACCCCATAATCCTACCCACACTAAGTACTCCTTTAGGTCATCTTACTCATACTTCTTGGTTGGAGACTATTCCCCCTTATAAAGCCTTAGAACACTATGAGGTACTTCCTTAAGCACAGCTTAGTTCATTATTAGGTTGAACCCTATGAGATACTTCTTTAAGCATATCTAAGTTCCTTATTAAAATGGACCCTATGAGATACTTCTTTAAGCATGTCTAGGTTCATCATTATCTTGAACACTATGAGATGCTTCTTTAAGCATCTCTTACTTCATTAATGCTTTTGAACACTTGGAGATACTTCTTCAAGTATGTCTTAGTTCATGGATATGGAGATTGCTACTAGAAACCCTAACTCCACTAGGTGAAGGCTTCCATCTCATGAGCCCTAACTTTGGGAAAACCCGAACTCTACTATGTGAGAGTTCCCCTTTTATCTTGGATAGTCCTCACATCAACTAGGTGTGGTTCTCCTCTCAACTTGGAGTGCGGACCCTACCTTGTGTGACACTCCCTCTCATAGTCAACATCCATTTGGGGCCAAGCATACACCCCTTAGATTCATTATTAAACCTTGCTTAACATTCATGTCTCATGGAAGAATGTCCTTGACAATCAATCCATGTTCAAGTGATTCTATCACTTTATACATTCAAGCATTCATAAGGTAGGTTAGGTGAGTATACGCCTTTCACCACAATTCTACCTATTAAACTTCTATTCTCATATACACTTTACTCTCAAAACCCTAGTGATCAACATTCATGACTACAAGCCTTACTCTCAAAGCTTTACTTCATACAATCATCATGCATATCTAGATTTCAAGACATTCTAGTCATAAGCTTCATCTTTTAGCAATTCTAGTCATAATTCATCATATAGGTTCAATCTCAAGCTTTACTAGTCATGATCCATCATATATACTTTATTCTAATTCAATTCATGTTTACATACTTCTATTCTTGAACAATTACTATACATGTCCTCAATTCTAGAAGATCATCTATGAATCCTTAATTTCACTTCACAAGGCACAAACCCACATTCTTCAATTTCATCAATTAGACTAGGGTTAACCATGGAAAGCATATAATTTCATCATAATATCATGATTCACTTCTAATTCAATCATAAACAATCAATACCCACTCAATTGGGTCAACATTCAACATAACACACAATCTTGAAGAAACCCTAACTAGAATTGGGGATTTTCTTCATCATGCATATCTAGATTTCAAGACATTCTAGTCATAAGCTTCATCTTTAAGCAATTCTAGTCATAATTCATCATATAGGTTCAATCTCAAGATTTATTAGTCATGATCCATCCTACATACTTTATTCTAAATCAATTCATGTTTACATGCTTCTATTCTTGAACAATTACTATACATAACATCAATTCTAGAAGATCAACTCTAAGTCTTCAATTTCACTTCACAAGGCATAAACCCACATTACTTCAATTTCATCAATTAGACTAGGGTTATCCATGGAAAACATGTAATATCATCATAATATCTTGATTCAATACTAAATCAATCATAAACAAGTACTATCCACTCAATTGGAATCCTACCCAACTAAACCCACAATATTGGAAGAAACCCTAGCTAGAATTGGGGTTCATCTTCATAATTGGGGGAAATCTAGGGGGCTCCATGGATGGAAGAATCCATGGATGGATAAGCTAACATACCTTGATTATAAAGCCCCCACAAAGCTTGAAACAATGGAGGAATTTTACCTAGCTTGCTTCTCTTCTTCTTCTTCTTCTTCTTCACTTTCTAGAAAGAGGATTTTTGGGAGGGAATTGGGTTCTTTTTGGTGAATTGAAATAATGACTAGGATCAATGTTTTTAGGGGTCTAATAGCTTTATAAAGGTGGTCTAATATAATATAAAACGACACCACTTAACCCCTAATTAATTCTAGAACCTTCCCTTAACCAAAGCTTAAACCGACTTAAGGCCAAGACTGCCTCAACCCATGAGACCACATCCACGGGCCATGGGTCCACCCACGGTCCGTGCTGGTCATCCGTGGATGAGGTCCTGTGGCCTATTTTGGGGGCCTTAACATACGACCCCTAACCCACGGGGAATGGGTCACTCTACGGGCCATAGGTCCCCCACGTGAGTGCACTGCCTTGGGGCAGATTCTAGGGTTGTGTTAGGGTCCTCCTCAAGGAATCTTGGTTGGTCCTTGGGGAGTCGTACCTTGACGTTTTAACCCTAGACCCTTCATTCTAAGTTTGGGAAGTCAAATCTACGACTCTAACCCTCACGTCAAGATCTAGAACTCTCACGTAAAGCTCTAGTTGACCTACTAAACTACGAGGTGTAACAATATCTCCTCCTTGGGAACATTCATCCTCGAATGACACTCTAGGAACTTCTTAAGGTCACAACTCTAGACTAGCAACCCATCATGCATGCAATACATCTAAATGCACACAAGTAAAAAGAGGAACTTCATCTCCAAGTTAAACTTACTCAATGCCACAACAGGAAGTAGGAACTACATCTAACAACCATTAATGCAAGAAATTCGCATAACTAGTCATGTTCAAAGAGGACCTACCATCTCCTAGCCATAACATGCTCAACATACACTCATGGAGCTCATATGCTATTTACTCTCAAAAAGCATTTATTCTAGGAGGAATCGCTCAACTCCAAACTAAGGTATGCTCATATATTCATCTCATGAAGTTCTATAGGCAACTCTACTCAATGCACTACAACATGAGGAAAAACAATGCACATAGGTAAATTTTTTATCAAGTTTTAATCTTTTTCATGAACATGCATCATATAAGGAAATCATGGCAACACATAAGCACACAATGACCTTTCTATCTAAGCACACTATCTCCCCCTTAGGAGTAAGCCTAGGTAAACTTTCTAAGCACCATCACTTTCAATTCTAAGGTCGGATCAAATTATCACTAAGCCTTCACATTCATCACCCATGGTGATTCGAAACTATGGTGAAGTATACTACTACCCTTTTTAGGAGTTTACTAATTGAACATATCAAGGTCTCTTCTAAACACCCTATTCCTTAAGTCTACATCAACATACCAAAAGCTCAAACTAGCCAAGTAGGGTTCTACCATCCAATCATGTCTAGGTATTATCTAAACACCCTACTCAAAATGACCATACCTAAGATCAATCTTAATAAGGTACTAACTCTTTGAAGTTGGTCAACACCTAAACATATCTCCCTCACCTTAGCTAGGTGGTACATGCAACCCTCAAAATTCAACTTTAAGACAAAACATAATCCAAACTTAGGACATAGACTTTCCCCCCTTCCACTCATGGATAGGCTCTTCGGGAAATAACCACGTTGACTATACGGGTTCTACAATCACATAGGATCATAACAATAATACTACCAATCCATCCTAAGGATATCATCTAAATCTAGCATATCAAGCCTTACCTAGTCACATAGTCATAATTGGCATCACAACCCACATTTTCTCCCTCGCTCCTTGTAGTATGATCCCTTTCGAGTTGTCATATCTTGAAGACCATCGGATAAGGAGAAAGACCTAATAGAGCCAAACTCTATGGCACAACTTAGAGAATGAAGAAGTAAAGTTTCCTAAACATCCAATAGCCTCATATTCATAAATGTGGCGCGCTTCACATTTATGAACAAGACTCTACAAAACGTGGTTTGAGACAATCCTAGAACCATTCTAAACCTTGTACTCTGATTACCAAGTTTGTCACGGCCCAGGGGTACACCCTAGATGTAACATGGCGTACTTGACCCCGAAGGGGTCTCATACAAGCCCTTAGCATATCATAATAGAAGATAATAGAAAAGTATGGAAATTTTAAAAACTTTATCCATACAATCGAAGTCTTTATAAAACGCAAGTGGAAGTCTTACTACACTTTTGTCTCAAACCATCTAATACAACTTTGAATACTCTTGGGTCACAGCCCATACAATGGTCTCAAACATAAAGAAAACACATAAAGGAAATGGTGGCTTTATCCTTGATACTATGAGGACTCACCAATCTTCAACTTCTTGGACTTCTAGAAACCTATCTTCAAGACTATAACTCAAAGTCGTCGGATCCTACATTTGATAAGAATGTAGGCAAGAGTATGCGTTAGTACAAAGTACTAAATATGTTAGCTAGCATGACATCATAAGAGGATAACAGAAGGGTAAGCCAACATAAGATATAAGCTTAAGAGACAATAACATAATTATAAGCATAATCTCCAACTGGCTCCATTAAAAAGGTCTTAACGGACATCCATGAAAAATTTCGGTAAAAAAATGGCCGGAATCCCGGATCACCAAAAATCCATGAACTATAGCATAGGAAAATAGGTAAAATCTGGGTTTACCTTCTCTCGGGCTCGTTTGAACTTGAAAATGCACCCGTTTGCTCATCGAGAGCAACTGGCTCCATGACTAAGGTCTTAACGGTCGTCCACGAAAAATTTTGGAAAAAAAAAGGCTGAAATCCCGAATCACCAAAAATCCATATACTATAGCACACGAAAATCGGTAAAATATGGGTTTACCTACTCTAGGGCTCGTTTGAACTTGAAAATGCGCATGTTTGCCCGTCGAGACCAACATGCTCTATTACTAAGGTCTTAACGAAGGTCCATGAAAAATTTCAGCAAAACCATGGCCAGAATCCCGGATCACCAAAAATCCATTAAATATAGCACACGAAAATTGGTAAAATTTAGGTTTACCTGCTCTCGGGATCGTTTAAACTTGAAAATAAGCCCGTTTTCTCGTCGGGACCAACTGGCTCCATTACTAAGGTTTAAACGAACTCCACGTAAAACTTTGGCCAAAAAATGGTCGAAATCCCGGATCACCAAAACTCTATGGGCGATAGCACACAAAAATCGGTAAAATATGGGTTTACCTGCTATGGGGCTCGTTTGAACTTGAAAATGTGCCCCTTAGCCCGTCAGTACCGACTGGCTACATTACGAAGGTCTAAACAGACGTCCAAGAAAAATTTTGGTAAAAAAATGGCCGGAATCTCGGATCACCAAAAATCCATAGACTATAGCACACAAAAATCGGTAAAATCTGGGTTTTCCTACTTTGGGGTTCGTTTTAACTTGGAAATGTGCCAGTTTGCTCGTCGGGACCAACTGGCTCCATTACTAAGGTCTTAACGGACGTCCACAAAAAATATCGGAAAATAAATGGCCGGAATCCCGGATCACCAAAAATCCATGGACTATAGCACACGAAAATGGGTAAAATTTGGCTTTACCTGCTCGGGGCTCGTTTGAACTTGAAAATGCACCTGTTTGCCCGTCGGGACCAACTGTATCAATTACTAAGGTCTTAACAGATGTCCACGGAAATTTTCGGCAAGAAAATGGTTGGAATCCCACAACAACAAAAATTCATGGACTAGCACACGAAAATCAGGAAAATTTGGGTTTACCTGTTGTGGGACTCGTTTGAACTTGAAAATGTGCACGTTTGCTCGTCGGGACCTACTGGCTCCATTACTAAAGTCTTAACGGACATCCACGAAAAATTTCGACAAAAATATGGCCAGAATCCCGAATCACCAAAAATTCATGGACTATAGCACACAAAAATCGGTAAAATCCTTGTTTACCTGCTGCGGGGCTCGTTTGCCCTTGAAAATGCACCCGTTTGCCCGTCAGGACCAACTGGCTCCATAACTAAGGTCTTAACGGAAGTCCACGAAAAATTTTGCCGAAAAAATTACCGGCATCCTGGATCACCAAAAATCCATGGACTGTGCACACAAAAATCGGCAAAATCTAGTTTTACCTTCTCTAGGGCTCGTTTGAACTTGAAAATGCGCCCGTTTAACCGTCGGGACCAACTGGCTCCATTACTAAGGTCTTAAAGGACGTCCACGAAAAATTTCGGCAAAACAATGGCCGGAATCTCAGATCACCAAAAATCCATTGACTATAGCACACGAAAATTGGTAAAATCTGAGTTTACCTGCTCTGGGCTCATTTTAACTTGAAAATGCGCTTGTTTGCTCGTCGGGACCAACTGGCTCCATTACTAAGGTCTTAACAGACGTCCACAAAAATATTCAATGGACTATAGCACACGAAAATTGGTAAAATCTAGGCTTACCTGCTCTGGGGATCGTTTGAACTTGAAAATGCGTCTATTTGCCCGTCGGGACAACGTGGCTCCATAAGTAAGGTCTTAACGTACATCCACGAAAAATCTCGGCTAAAAACAGGCCAGAATCCCGAATCACAAAAAATCTATGGACTATAGCACACGAAAATTAGTAAAATCTGGGTTTAACAGCTCTAGGGCTTATTAAAACTTGACAATGCGCCTGATTTCCCGTCGGGACCAACTGGCTCCATGAAAAAGGTCTTAACGGACGTTCACGAAAAATTTCAGCAAAAAAATGGCCGGAATCCCGCATCACCAAAAATCCATGAACTATAGCACACGAAAATCGCTAAAATCTGGGTTTACCTGCTCTGAGGCTCGTGTGAACTTGAAAATGAGCCTGTTTGCTAGTCGGGACCAACTGTCTCTATTGCTAACTTCCTAACAGACGTCCACGAAAAATTTCGGCAAAAAAATGACCAGAATCCCAGATTACTAAAAATCCATCGACTATAGCACATTAAAATCGGGAAAATCTGGATTTACCTGCTGTGGGGCTCGCTAGAACTTGAAAATCTGGTGTTTGCCCGTCAGGACCAACTAGCTCCATTACTAAGGTCTTAATGGACGTCCACGAAAAAATTTGGCAAAAAAATGATCGAAATCTCGGATCACCAAAAATTCATGGACTATAGCAAACGAAAATTGGTAAAATCTTGGTTTACCTGCTCTGGTGTTCGTTTGTACTTGAAAATGCGCACGTTTACCCGTCGAGGCCAACATGCTCTATTACTAAGGTCTTAACGGAGGTCCATGAAAAATTTCGGCAAAACAATGGCCAGAATCTCGTATCACAAAAAATTCATGAAATATAGCACACGAAAATCTGTAAAATCTAGGTTTACCTGCTCTCAGGCTCGTTTAAACTTGAAAATACGCCCGTTTGCTCGTCGGGACCAACTAGCTCCATTACTAAGGTTTAAACGGACTCCACGAAAAATTTTGGCAAAAAAATGGTCGAAATCTCGGATCACCAAAAATCCATGAGCTATAGCACACGAAAATCGGTAAAATATAGGTTAACCTGCTATGGGGCTCGTTTGAACTTGAATATGCGCCCGTTTGCCCGTCAGTACCGACTGGCTACATTACAAAGGTCTTAAAGGACGTCCACGAAAAATGGTCAGAATCCCGGATCACCAAAAATCCATGAACTATAGCACATGAAAATTCGTAAAATCTGGGTTTACCAGCTCTGGGGCTCGTTTGAACTTGAAAATGTACCCGTTTGCTCGTCGGGACCAACTGCTCCATTACTAAGGTCTTAATGAAGTCCACGAAATTTTTTGGCAAAAGATTGGCCGGAATCCCGGATCACCAAAAATCCATAGGCTATAGCACACGAAAATTGGTAAAATCTAGGTTTACCTGCTCTGGGCTCGTTTGAACTTGAAAATGTGCCTGTATGTGCCCGTTTGCTCATCGGGACCAACTGGCTCTATTACTAAGGTCTTAATGGACAACCACGAAATAGTTCAGCAAAAAAATGTCTGAAATCCCGGATAACTAAAAAAACATGGACTATAGCACACGAAAATTGGTAAAATCTGGGTTTACCTGCTCTGAGCTCGTTTGATCATGAAAATGCACCTGTTTGCCTGTCGGGACCAACTAGATCAATTACTAAGATCTTAACGGACGTCCACAAAAAATTAAGGCAAAAAAATAGTCGGAATCCCAGATCACCAAAAATCAATGGACTATAGCTTACGAAAATAGGTAAAATCTGGGTTTACCTGCTCTGGGGCTCGTTTGAACTTGAAAATGTTCCTGTTTGCTCGTCGGAACCAATTGGCACCATTATTAAGTTCTTAACGGACGTCCATGAAAAATTTTGGCAAAAAATTGGAAGGAATCCCGGATCACCAAAAACCCAGAGACTATAGCACACGAAAACTGGTAAAATCTGGGTTTACCTGCTCTGGGGTTCGTTTGAACTTGAAAATGTGCTAGATTGCCCGTCGGGACCGACTGACTCCATTACTAAGGTCTTAATAGACGTCCAGAAAAAATTTCGGAAAAAAATGGTTGAAATCCCGAATAACCAAAAATACATGGACTATGAACACGAAAATCGGTAAAATCTGGGTTAACCTGCTCTAGGCTCATTTGAACTTGAAAATGCACCCGATTTCCCTACGGGACCAACTGACTCCATTACTAAGGTCTAAAAGTACGTCCACGAAAAATTTTGTCAAAAAAATGGCTGGAATCCCGGATCAAATCAAATCCATGGACTATAGCACACGAAAATCGGTAAAATCTAGGTTTACCTGCTCTAGGTCTCGTTTGAACTTGAAAATGCACCCGTTTGCTCGTCGGGATTAACTTGTTCCATTACTAAGGTCTTACCGGATGTCCACTAAAAAGTTTGGTAGAAAAATGGCCGGAATCTATGATCACCAGAAATTGATAGATTATAGCACACGAAAACTGGTAAAATCTAGGTTTACCTACTCTGGGGCTCGTTTGAACTTGAAAATGTGCCCGTTTGCCCGTCGGGACCAACTGGCTCCATTACTAAGATCTTAACGGAGGTCCACAAAAAATTTCGGCAAAAGAATAGCCAGAATCGTGGATCACCAAAAAATCCATGGACTATAGCACAGGAAAATCGTTAAAATCTGGGTTTACCTGCTCTGGGGCATATTTGTACTTGAAAATGCGCTCGTTTGCCCGTCGGGACCAACTGGCTCCATTATTAAGGTCTTAACGGACGTCCACGGAAAATTTTGACAAGAAAATGGCCAGAATTCAGGATCACCAAAAATCCATGGACTATAGCACATGAAAATCGGTAAAATTTGGATTTACCTGCTCTGGGGGTCGTTTGAACTTGAAAATGCACCCGTTTGCCTGTCGGGACCAAGTGGCTCCATACCTAAGGTCTTAACTGACGTCCAGAAAAAATTTCGGCAAAAATGTGGCCAGAATCCCGGATCACCAAAAATCCATGGACTATAGCACAGGAAAATCGGTAAAATCTTGGTTTACCTACTTTGGGGTTCGTTTGAACTTAAAAATGTGCCGGTTTGCAAGTCGGGACCAACTGGCACCATTACTAAGTTCTTAACGGACGTCCACGAAAAAGTTTGGCAAAACGATGGCTGGAATCCTGGATCACCAAAAATCCATGGACTATAGCACACGATAATCGGTAAAATCTAGCTTTAACTGCTCTGGGTTCGTTTGAACTTTAAAATGCACCTGTTTGCCCGTCGGGACCAACTGGATCAATTACTAAGGTCTTAACAGACATCCACGATAAATTTTGGCAAAAAAATTGTCGGAATCCTGGATCACCAAAAATCTATGGACTATAGCACACGAAAATCTGTAAAATCTGGGTTTACCTGCTCTGGGCTCGTTTGAACTTGAAAATTCGCCCGTTTGCTCGTCAAGACCAACTGGCTCCATTATCAAGTTCATAACGGACGTCCACAAAAAATTTCGACAAAAAAATGGCCAGAATCCCGGATCACCAAAAATCCATAGACTATAGCACACGAAAATTGGTAAAATCTGTGTTTACCTGCTTTGGGCTAGTTTGAACTTGAAAATGCGCCTGTTTGCCCGTTACTAAGGTCTTAACGGACGTACACAAAAAAATTCGGCAAAAAAATGGCCGAAATCTCAGAACACCAAATATCCATGGACTATAGCACATGAAAATCGGTAAAATTTGTGTTTACCTGCTCTGGGGCTCGTTTGAGCTTAAAAATGCACCCGATTGCCCGTCAGGACCAAGTTGCTCCATTACTAAAGTCTTAACGGACGTCCACGAAAAATTTCGGCAAAAAAATGGCCAGAATCTAGGATCACCGAAAATCCATGGACTATAGCACACAAAAATCAGGAAAATCTAGGTTTACCTACTGTAGGGATCGTTTGAACTTGAAAATGCGCCCATTTTCCCATCGGGACCAACATGCTCCATTACTAAGGTCTTAACGGACGTCCACAAAAAATCTGGGCATAAAATTGGATGGAATCACGGATCACCAAAAATCCATAGACTATAGCACACGAAAATTGGTAAAATCTAGGTTTACCTACTCTATGGCTCGTTTGAACTTAAAATGCGCCCATTTGCCCATCGGGACCAACTGGCTCCATAACTAGACATCCAATAAAAATCTCGATCAAAAAATGGCCGGCATCCCGGATCACCAAAAATCCATCGACTATAGCACATGAAAATAGGTAAATTTTGGGTTTAACTACTCTGGGGCTCATTTTAACTTGAAAATGCACCCGTTTGTCTGTCGGGACCAACTGGATCCATTACTAAGGTCTTAGTAATGGAGCCAGGAAGATTCTCCTTATGTGGTAACTAGTACGTTATGAGTCTTCCATTTAGATGTTTATGCATTGTTAGATCCAGGGGATACACTGTCTTTTTTAACTCCCTATAAAGCATTAAACTTCAATGTGAGTCTCTACTCCAGTTGGTGACCCGGTTATAGTTAGAAGGGTATATAGAAAAAGCCCTGTCACAGTCTCTCAGAAATTCACCTCAACAGATCTTATAGAGTTAGAAATAAATATTCTTCTCTCTGTACCTATCACTAAGGCTTGAGGTATTGAAAATTTTTGTTAAGTATGAGGATGCCGATTAATATACGACTTTAGTTGTGGATGCCAGAAATGGGGTCGCCGAAGGACAGGCTTGACCCAAAGGTGGACCTATCTCCAAGACGACTTAATGAAAATATTCATATAACATCCAAGACCGCCTATGTGATTATCTCAGATATTTGAATAATTGTTTATAATATATATAGTTAATTTAAATTAATTATTTATTGTTCATTTATGATAACTTATCTATAAGGAATCCAATACAGTACTGTTTATTTATGGAAGATCATCAGCATGTTAAAAATAGTATTAACTTATCTACCCATGTTATATCTAAGGTAGAAAATGATTTACAAAATTGGACCATTCCGAAAGAACCTTTTGGAAAAATCTACCAGCTAGGACATTTCAGCATGGTTAGAAATTATAATATCAAGACCTGTGAGTCTACAGTAGCTATTAATAATTATCTTGAAACAATTAAATTACTTGTTTCTCAGGACATTAATAGATATAAAAAGGATTTTAAATTTCTGCATATTGGACTTGTTCAAATTGTTGTTAAACCTCTATTCCGGAAAGGTTTAAATGTTCCTATTTGTCTACTTCTTAGAGATGACAGACTGCTTAATTTTGATGACTCTATGTTAGGAGTACTTCAAAGTAACCTCGCCAACGGCCCGGTTTACTTTGATTGTTATCCCAATTTTTCTGTGGACATTACTGATCCCAATGTTATGGATACCCTGACAATTAATGTCAAGACCAAAAACATGAACAGTAAGATAGACACCTGAGAAATTGCGGTGATCTATAGAGTTTATTACAAACTCATGAAGACTACCATAGCCCCTAGAGCTATATCTACCAGTGTCAAAGGTGTCACCATGCTC
>JAJONR010000794.1:0-91284 GCA_029582245.1 Solanum etuberosum
TATATATATACTTATAAATTAAGACTATCAACAATAATGAATTTTTAAGAAAAACTATAAAATAAATTAAGAATAATATGACCTGACTCAGGAATTTGATAAGTTGATATAACGATATTGAAATAGTATTGCTTTCCTTCAATATAATGATTTATTGTTGGCTTGTTGCACTTCTTGAAATTTTGAAGAAGAGTGGAAGACATTAACAAGTAAATTTTGTTTTTTTGTAACTTATAAGCAACACTAATGTAATGCCCCATAATTTTGTAACATTTGAGATAGCAAGTTTATGTTTGACAAACCAACTTATCGTAATTTACGTCAACCCTCATTGAGATGAATGGGGAATAATGGAAATTAGATGTCTATACTAGTAAATAAATATATTAAGTCAATTGAATTCGTATATCAAATTTAGACACCGAGGGGTACCTCAAAAAAAAAATTAAGTTAGGGATTTATTATAAGGATGTTTTGATATGATCTTATTTATGTACTAACTTGAGAGGAGTATATCTCCCAATCCGTAAAGAGTTCTTAAGACTACAAAATATCAAATCTAAGGTCTACGAGTCCAGTTTCGAACGCAGAAAACCATTTGTCAATACGACATCAGAGTAGAAAGTTATGACCTTCTTACCGACAACTTTCTAGGAAAACCGGGTCATGGATTCAGGTCGGGTTTGGCCGCCTTTACAAAATGCTTTTTGAATTTTAAAAAGATAACCTTCACATTTTCTTAAAGGAAAAACATCCAACAGCCACGGAAGAGTCCTCCAAGATCTTTAAGGTAAGAAAACACCCCCTTCAAGCCTAATTCTTCATTGGCTCATGTTCAGAGAAATGTTTTCCCTGTAGCAAGCTTCATTTTGTGCTACTTCTTATTGTTTCTCATTGTGGTTGAAAAAGTTTCATGTTTTATCTGGGTTTTAAGCTAAGTATATGGTTGATTCACTTTGAGGTAAGGTTCTACACCTATTTTGCCTAAAAATCATGGTTGAATGTTTGAAATTTACTCCTACAACCTTGACTTCGATTTGGTGTTTTTTTTCTTAAGGTTGTGGATTTGGTATGGTGTTGGACCCTTGAGGTAGATTGTTATGCTCGGAAAATAGAATCTTGTTGGTTAAGGTAACATTTTTTGTTGTTTTATTGGTTTTTGAGCCACGAGGGGTATTTTAGTGTCGTGGCTCTGCGCAACCTTATTGTTGTATTGGTTTGAGTGGTTTAGATGTGTATATGATGCTATTAAATTTATAGAGAAATGGGATATTTGTGTGCCACTCTTAGATATCTCGTGGATTATCAATTGAACGATGTAAGTGCGCCTTGTTATACTTTCTTGAGAGCTTGTCGTTCTTGTGATATGTTGGTAAACTCGTGTTATTCTTAGCAGCGGTTGGTTATCTTGAGATTGTGACTTTGTTTTTTGAGTTAAAAGTGGTATGGTCGATTGATGACCTTAATGCCTTATCGATTGGTTATGGCTCGTTTTTGCAGCCTGGTTGATTCTCGCATTATTGAATTACTTTTAGTTGGCCAAGCTTCATAGAGACACCTTTCGGACTTTTGTTGAAAGGTATGTTAAGGCTATTATTTCACTTCTGGCATGATCCTAATGACCTAAGATTCTTATTGTCGGTGTATTATCATTATCTGACCTAAAGCCTTATCCTATTGAGTTGGCTACAACCTTATGATATAATGTTTATTAGCGACACTCTACTCCTTGCTTAGTGTCCTACAAAAGCATGTTTCGATTAATTATGATTACCTGTTATTTTTATGATGTTTTATATTATGGATGCCACCTATTAGCTTGTTTTTTTGCCTCAGCAGTACTACAGGGTTTTTAAGCATACAAATTGATTCTTATACCAAGGCTACGGGCCAGGTAGACCGAGTCTACGGGCTAGGTAGACAAAGCCTACGGGCTGGGTGGACCGAGCCTATGGGTCGGGTAGACCAAGCCTACGGGTTAGGTAGACCGAGCCTACGGGCCATGTAGACCATGCCTACAGGTCGGGTAGGTTGTACCTACAGGGCAGTATATATGTATTGTACAATAGACCATCATATTTGCATTGATTCATGGCACATGTACATTCAGACAGTTCAGATCAGATTATCATTGGGATGCAAGTAAAGGGGCTAACATGGGTATTTAGTGATTGTTTTGTTCGTTAGGACCTATAGGGATGGTGTGATGTTTGAACATGTCGGGCTTATGGTGCCAAGTCAAGATATTTCTTGTTATGTGCTTATATTTTCTTGTTATAGGGAAATAAGTTATTGTACTTCTGTTTCACCCTTGCCCTTTTCGTTCAGTACTTATACTTCAGTTTTACTTTTTCAGTTTACCTTACATGCTCGATACATAATTTTGTACTGAAGCCTGCTGTTTGGGGGTGCTGCATCAATGCCTACAGGTCCAGAGCAAAGACCAGACATACCTGCCGAGTGGCACAGTCATCTATTAAGCAGATTGATTAACTCTTTTCTTCTAGGCGTTGCTAGAGTCCTAGAGGTTTGCTTGTTTTGCTTTTTAAAGATTTTGGGTATGTCACGACCCAAGGGTACCCCCTAGATGTAACAAGGCGTATAGGACTCCAAGAGACCCCATACAAGCCACTTAGTATTCATAACATAAGAAATAGAACAAAAGACGTAAAACAACAGTCCAAGTCCAATAGTTTTTATAAAAGAAAAGCAGAAGTCTAATACACTTTGTCTCAAAAGTCATCTAATAGAATATAATGAAATTGGGCCTAGGCCAAACGTCATATCCAAAACAGGAATACAAGAAAGAAACTCAGAACAATGGAAGTCCAACCTCGAAGCATGAGGACTCACCAAAGCTCGGGAACCTCAAGGATGACATCAAAATCTAGCATATCAAGCTCTACCAAGTCAACAAGAGTAACTCTATGGGACAAGGAAACGGGACACTTTCTATAGACCCTCTTAGCCACAATAAAATCACAAATAGGAGTAGAGACAGAAAAAGGATCTAACAACACATCCGGAAGAACTTCAAACTTCACAGCCACATACGGCGTCACAAAAGACAAGGTAGCACCGGGATCAAGTAAAGCATAAACATCAAGTTGGAAAACTTTCAACATACAGGTAACCACATCGGGAGAACCCTCTTGTTCACCACGAGTCTGAAGTGCATAGAATCGGTTTTGCTTGGGAGCAATGGGACTCGAACCACTAGGAGGAGCTTGCTTTCACTCTCTTACTTTAGACATAAGCATTGGGCAATCCCTCATTTTGTGACCAATTTTACCACAACTAAAGCAACCATCCGTGCCGACCGAAACTTGAGGAGCTTGGGGAGGAGCTTCTCGTTCCGCATTCTCTCTCACATTCCTTCTAGCATAAGCTATTTGATTAGCCATATCCTATAGAGCATTGGATAAGGATTAGGAGAGAGACCTTATAGAGTTAAACTCTATCACATGACTTTAGAGTAATGAAAGAAGTGGAGTTTCCTAATCATCTTGTAGCCTCTCATTCATAAATGTGGCATGCTTCACACTCATGAACAAGACTCTACTCGACGTGGCTTATGAGACATTCTAAACCTTGTGTTCTGATTACCAAGTTTGTCACGACCAATGGGTACCTCCTAGATGAAACATGGTGTATAAGACCCCGAGAGACCCCATACAAGCCACTTTACATTCATAACATAAGAAATAGATCAAAAGAAGTAAACCAACAGTCCAAGTCCAATAGTTTTTATAAAAGAAAAGCGGAAGTCTAATACACTTTGTGTCAATAGCCATCTAATACAATAGAATAAAATTGGGCGTAACCCATACATCATTTCCAAAACTAAAATACAAGAAAGAAACTCAGAACAATGGAACTCCGTCCTCGAAGCATAAGGACTCACCAAAGCTCGAAAACCTCGAAATCAACCACTAGCCACGGAACTGAGAAACCTGACTGTCAGAGCCTACATTTGGGGAAATGTAGGAAAAAGTATGTGTTAGTACAAAACAATGTAAGAAGTATGATAGCTATGCATAAAATATTTAAATCATGTAAAAAAGGGGACAATTCATGACATGCAATTGACCAAGCTAAAACATGATATAAAAGGGTTAGAAAACATAAGTCATAAAACCATGGTCAATGCAAGATAACATCATTAAAAACTTTGAACACATATGAGATACTTCTTGAAGTAACGTTAGATCATTTTTAATGTGGGAAGTAGCCTTAACCGACATAGAGACCATGTGAGCTATAACATGATCCCCCGGTGTCTCCCACACCGAAAAGGGTTGTCCTACTTACTAAGGTAAGGACCATGAACTTCTAGCTTAAGTGGATCCACTAGCTAATGTCTACCGAGACAATCATCCTATGGGGGCACATAGGTAAGGGATAAGGAGATTGCTACTAGAAATCCGGCCTCTACTAACGGGAGAGCCTACATCTCAATATCCTCTCTGTGCTAAGCATAAATCCCATGGAATAGTCATTTCTTACTTGTTCTTATTTGTAGCACCTCAGAAATATAGTAGTCTAATCTAGGGGTGGAGTGAGAGGTCAAGAGCCAAGGAATTCAGCTTTGGCACCTTCACGAGGACCCAAATGGGCCGTGAAGGTCACCACGAGTCGTGGTGCTGCCCATGGTGGCTTCTAGTAGCCAACCAACCTTATCTAACCTCCCACGACCACTATGATGCCTCGTGGTGGGGACCACAGGTCGTAGTGGCACTCATGGAGGGCTAGGCAAGGCTGCCCAAAAAACAGACACTCCCACGAGCTACTGGACGGCTCGTGAAGCCCTTGATGGGCCGTGGGAAGGGTCGTGGTGAGGAGTTAGTTTTTAAGGGTTAGGGGGTGACTTTCCATGCCACTGGTTCATGACCATGGAAGACACCACGGCTCGTGGAGCCTCACGTGAAGATGAGGCAACCCCTTGTAAGTTGAGTGGCAAATGGGTCTTTTCCAGATTTAATTAAATCAAAGTTATGTCATTTTGCCTAAGCCTAGGACCCCTATATAAGTGATTTTAATCCCAAAACTCACCCATTCAAGTCATTTTTTCCAAAACCCAAAAGAAATCCCAAGTTCTTCCTCTCAAATATTTCTCTCTCTACAACTTGAAGAAGAAGAAAGAGTTGGAGCTAGGATCAAGTTCAAGTCTCCATTCCTTAAGCATTTGTGGTCTTTGTTATCAAGGTATGATGGATTTTCATCCATGGAATCCTTTCTTCCATGGATTTCCAAAGATTCCCCAATTGAAAAGATAAAATTCCCCAATTTGAGTTAGGATTTTCTTCTAATGTTGTGGGTATTGATGAATGTTGATCCAAATGATCGGGTTATGATTCTTTATGCTTGAATTGATAGGATTACATGTTTTTAGGATGAATTTACATGTACCCATGCCTAAACCATCTCTAGAAAGATTAAATTGATGTAAATGGATTTTATACCATGAAAGGAGAATTTATCTATTTAGATGTACTCTTCTAGGATTGAGGAGATATAATAGAAGTTCTTTGAGATTGAAATTTATATGATGAATTATGAGTTGAATTGCTTGAGAGTGAGCATATATGATGAATTATAATATATAGGGGTTTGAGAGTAAAGCTTATGTTATGAATTGATGTAATTGTTGTGGAAGGGATACTTTCCACATGAATCGCTTATGTTATGAATGTGAAAGTCTTTCTCACATTGAATGATTCTAGTAAGAAAGGTTTTCTCACCTAAAATGAATCTAGACTAAAGACTAAAATTGATGAGGCAAGAGGTGATCACTAATGAGTCTGAGATTTCGACTCATTTAGGACTTTGTTGTCATAGTTTTATCATCCTCCATGCCTAATTTATGCTCTAAACTGATGTTAAAGTGTTGATTTGTAGCAATGAAGGCTAAGAAGCAAGGTAAGGACGGTACCGGGCAAAAAGGAGCAAAGAAAGCTGAAGAAGTTGAAGAAAGGCAATCCTGATGATCGCCAAGACCACTCGGCGATCCGCTGAGTGGCTCTTTAGCTCACCAAAAGTTCCAGCATGTCAGCCCTGGGGAAGAACCTACTTGGCGATGGAAATGGACAGTCGGCAGACCGCCGAGTGGATCGGCAACCTCGATCCTAATCGCCTAAAGTCACAGAACCCTAAGGATAAAGAGCCAAGGCAAACCAGCAATGGAATGGAGCAATGGGCATATCACCGTCTTGGTCGGCGACGCTCGACTTACTTCGCCTAATGGTCCTGAAGACCAAACTTTGGGAAACTATAAATTGAAATTTAAAAAGCAGAAAAAGGAGTTGAGTCCTATCCAGTTCTTCCTGAGTAATTTCTCCATTGTAGAACTTTAAGTTTTCTTTTGAGACTTTGTTTTGAAAAGTTTTCAATTGGGTTTTCCATATTAAGCATTTTGGATCATTGTAAAGACTTGGATTGCAATACCCAGATTATGGAGAACGTAATTGGTATTGATTTCATCCTTTTTATGATGTGTGGCTAAAATCCTAATTCTTGGGGTGTGACCATGTGATTATTTGCTTTAATTAGCTTATGGGTATTGTTTGTTACTGGTTTAAATGTTGATTTGAAGTGGGTTTAATTGATAGCTGTGTATTAATCTATGAATTGTAGTTGCAAATGCAATTTTATTTTAGTGTTCTGAGCTTGCTTGAGAAAGAGGTTTTAGAATCAAGGTTATTGATTGACGTGTATAGCAATAGGGTTGTTATGGGTTCAGCTCGAGAGAGTTAATCTTGACTCGATTCTACATATCTAGCTCGAGAGAGTAGATAAATTAAGGTTTTGGGCTGCTTATAGTGTTATGCTTGTCTAGGTTCGAGAGAACTCGCCTGATTCGTAATAGTTGTTCGAGAGAAAACTATTGCATCTATAGTCTAGCCTACCCACTGAAGTTCAACAATTGTTAGTAAACTCCAATTACCCATATAGCGAAATTAGCTTATAATCGATCACATCCCCGAGAATTCCTCTCTACTTATTGTTTTCCCTATTTTCGTAATTATTATAGTTGTTAATTGACAAACCAAATTCCCCCCATCTGAAATTCGTGTCAACTTCTTTGATTTATCTAAATGATTTCAATAATTTCTATTCCTATAACCGATTAAACCACATATATAACTTCGTAATTGAATTTGAACTTGTACCGCTCCCTGTGGGTTCGACCCCAACTCTTTGTTGGGTTTTATACTAGATTACGATCGCCTACACCTAGTATTGAATGAGGTGTAGTTGAGCGTTTATCAAAAATGGTGCCGCTGCCGAGGAGTGGTGTTTAGAATTCTATTATTGAAGTTTATATTGTGATATTTTTGTGTTGTAGTTGAATCAACTTACCTTGTTTTGTGTTTGTTTTTGGTTGTTTGTAAACAGAGGACGAGATGAGTGTGAAAGGAAGTAACGGTAGCCATCTTGGACACCAAGATGACATGGGAAATTTGAATGACGTCCATGAAATTAACTTGGGTGGTGTAGGTGCTATCTGGTTACCTCCGATTGAGGGAAATGTTGTCTTCCACGTGACTAGCACGATGTTGCAACTCTTGCAAACGAAAGGATTATTTGGAGGGCTAGCTCATGAGGATCCCCATGATCATATTTGAAACTTTGTGGACATATGTGGTCCATTCTCATTCAAAAACATCTCCCAAGAGTCTGTCCGACTCCGATTATTCCCTTTTCTTTGATGGGGGAAGCTACCAAATGGTTAGCTGACCTACCAAGGGACTCCATTACCACTTGGGATGAACTTACTGAGGCGTTCAACATAAGGTACTTTCCTCCTTAAAAATTGATGGTGTTGAGAGATAAAATTCAGGGCTTTAAACGTTTAGAAAGTGAGCCAATCCATGAGACGTGGCTGAGATTTCAGAAGTTGTTACTTTAATGTCCTACCCACAGGCTTCCAAACAACGTGTTGTTACAACACTTCTACAAGAGTCTAGACTCGGTGAACAAAGGTGTGGCTGATCAACTTGTCTAAGAGGGTATTATGCAACAGCCATTCGCAATAGCATCTCATCTCCTCGAAGGTATGACCAAGATTAACAGAGCCTTGTACACTCGGGAGGACCAGGTGTCTCCACTAACCTTTAGGATAACAAAGGAGCAGATCGAGAAATACCAAGGTGAGACCAAAATATGGCCAAAATGATGACCCAATTGGATCTTTTGTCAAAAAATGTAATGGGTAGTGGTACTAGAGCTGTGAATGTTGTTCGTGTTAGTGGGGTAAACCCCGATGAGGCACACTTTGAGGCTCTATATAATGAGGAAGTGAACTTTCTTGCTAATCAAGGAGGAGGTTTCTGTCTGAGCTATCCAATGCCGAGCGGGAATCAAGGTTTGAATCGTGAGAGGGATGAAGGATGGAGAGACCGTGACAGAGACTGGCGTGATCGTGGAACTAAATGGAAGGAACGGGATGGTGACAAGGAAATATACGTTCCACCCTATGAGCGTCAAAATCCAAAGGAGCAAAGGGCTGACCCGAAGAACTTACGCACGGAAGATATGCTTGCACGCCTTCTCAATAAAGTGGAAGGGTCGGATAAGGTGCTTAAATAAATGAAAGAGGACGTCTCAACACTCAATCAGACGGTCACCTCTCACTCAGTGTCTATCAAACAACTGGAAACGCAAATGGGTCAAATCTCATCTCATTTGAACCCAAGGCAAAAGGTGGCCTACCAAGTGATACCTTGGCTAACCCAAAAAATGAACCTTGAAAGTGTATCCACGTCGTGCCACGATGTTAAATAAGGCGTTTCTTGGGAGGCAACCCAAGACTTTATGCTTTTATTACTATGGTTTGAATAACGAGTGTTGAATGTTGTAACATCCCGGAAATTAGTAGGCTAAACTAGAGCTAAACGTGAGGGTTAGATTCATAAAGGTGTCCAAGGGCCAAGGGCAAGAGGGCAAGAGCCAAGGGAAAGGGCCAAGGCTGCCCAAAGTTCCCAAGGCACTGCCCACCATGCCACGTGAGCCTTCACAGCTCTTGGTGTTCACCATGCCCCATGGTGCCACTCGTGGTGGTGAGGTAGTAGCCTCCCTAAGGCTGCCCAACATTGGCTCATCTCCACGAGCCACTTCACGGCTAGTGGTGAAGACCACGACTCGTGGGAAGGCTCGTGGTGATGCCTTCACCACTTGAGAGGCCAAGACATGATGGCCAAGCCACTGCCTCAAGGTCTGCAGAGGGGACCACGGCTCGTGGGACCTCACGTGGTCCCTGGGCAGGTGACTTTTAATTGAGGGTGTTTAGGGTAATTCCGATTTAAGTCATATTAAAGTGAGGTTGTTTTGCCTAAGTCTAGGACCATTATATAAGCCTTTTTAACTCTAAAACTCACCCATTCAACTCATTAATTCCAAAACCCAAAAGAATCCCAAAGTTCATCCTCTCCAAAAAAAATTCTCTCTCTAGAAAACTTGAAGAAGAAGAAAAAGGAGATTCAAGCTAGGGTTCAAGAAGCAAGGTTCTTCACATCAAATTCATAGGGCTTTGATAGTAAGGTATGGTAGTCTTCATCCATGGATAGCTTTCATCCATGGAGTCCCCTCAAAATCTTCAATTTCAAAAAGATAGAAATCCCCAATTGTTAGGGTTTGATTCCAAAGTCATGGGTTCCTTTCAAACTTGATTCTAATGGTTGAATTTTGTTATATTAAGCATGAATTGATGATTTCCTATGGCTTTTATGATGAATCCCCAAGAACCCATGAAATCCCCATATTTCTCAATTGTGATCTTATGATGTGGGTCTTTGTTGAATAGAGAGGAATGTTATGAAATTATGCATGTAGTGATTGAATCAATTGAATTATGATGATATCCATGTCTAATTCTTGAATCCTAGATGTGTTGATTGAAAGTGATCTTTGAACCTTGGAAGGACAAAGTATGAGATTTAATCATGTTTTATGAAATCTATGTAAATGCTTTAAGAACACTTTGAGTGTGAAGTGTCAATGATTATGATGATGTTGTTGTTTTGTTGTTGAAAATACATTCTCATATACACACCTTTGCATAAATATTATGTGAAAGGCTTTCTCACACAATGAGGATTCTAAGGTTGAAAGGCTTTCTCACTTAATTGAATCTAAGATTTATATGTATACATGGACGGTGAAAGGTTATTCTCACGCATGATCTAAGAGCTATCTTATAAACTAAGCTTAGATTGATTGTCAAGACATTCTTCCATGAATATGAGTTAAGTCAAGACTTAATAAGTACTCTGTGGGAATTAATGCTTAGCACCGAGTGGATATTGATATGAGATGGAAGCCCTCACATTAGTTGAGGCCGGGTTTCTAGAAGCAATCTCTTGAGATAGAAGCGCTCACGATAGTTGAGGCCGAGTTTCTAGTAGCAATCTCCTTATCCCATAAATTATGCGCCCCCATAGGTTATTTAGCTAGTGGATCCACCTAAGCTAAAGTTATCGATTCTACCTTAGGTAAGTAGACCAACCTTTTTTGGTGTGGGAGTCACCTGATTCCATGTTAAGCTCACATGGTCTCATGTCGGTTAAGGCTTATTCCCACAACAAGAACAAAAACATGAATAGTGAATTATGGTTACTCAACAAGCTTTGTATATGAGTTTCAAAGGTTTTAAAGATGATGATGACTATGTTGCCTATGTTTTAAGACTTATGATTTCTAAGCCCTTATATCATGTTTTTACTTGGTAAATTGCATGCTTTCAAATGAAATGTCCCTTTCAACATGTTTTCAATGTTTTCATGGATGGCTATCATACTTAGTGCATTTTTATACTAACGCCTACTTTGCCTATATTTTTCCCAAGTGTAGGGTCTGATTCTCGAGGTGATCATTCTTTTGGCTAGAGCTTGGACTTGAGTATCTTTTGAGCTTGGTGAGTCCTCATGGTTCGAGGACAACTTTTTCCTCTGTTGTAGTTCCTTTCATGTACTTTCTCTTTTTGGACATGTTGTATGGGCTAGGCCCTATTTCATTCAAAGATTGTATTAGATGGCTATGTTGAGACTAAGTGTCTAGACTTCCGCTTTCCTTTATGAAAATTTTAGAGTTGAATTATGTTTTTACTCTTATTGTTCTATTGCTTATGTTATGAGAACTAAGTGGCTTGTATGGAGTCCTTCGGGGTTCTATACACCATGTTACATCTAGGGGGTACCCCGGGGTCGTGACAAACTTGGTAATCAGAGCACAAGGTTTAGAATGATCATAGGATGATGTCTCATAAGCCACGTCTAGTAGAGTCTTGTTCATGAGTGTGAAGTGCACCACATTTATGAATAAGAAGCTACAAGATGTTTAGGAAATTCCACTTATTTCATTACTCTTAAGTCGTGTGATAGAGGTTAAATCTATAAGGTCTTTCTCCTAATCCTTATCCGTTGGTCTACAGGATATGACTAATCGAAGAGCTTTCGCTAGAAGGAATGAGGAAGACAGTGTGAACCAATGAGCTCCTCCTCAAACTGCTCAAGCTCCGATTGATCCGTTGGCTGAGAATGTAACAAATACGGAGTTTAGGGCTGCTTTTCAAGTATTGGCTCAAGCCGTGATGGCTCAAGCCAATAGAGAGGTTGTAGCTCTCGTGAACCCTAACGTGAATTCGGTAACTTCAAGAGTGAGGGATTTTGCAAGAATGAACCCCCCAAAATTTTATGGCTCCAAAGTGGAGTAGGATTCTCAAAAATTTATCGATGAGGTCTATAAGGTACTTGCTATTATGGGGGTGATTCCGGTAGAGAAGACGGAGTTAGCCGCTTACCAATTGAAAGGTGTTGCTCAAGTGTGGTATAATCAATGGAAGGAGGGGAGGCATGTAGGAGCAGGTCCCGTAGAGTGGGAATTGTTTAAATCGGCAATTCTTGATCGGTTCTTTCCCCTTGAGTTGTGGGAAGCTAAGATGCAAGAGTTCATTAACCTTCATCAAGGAAGTATGAGTGTGAAGGAGTATGCTCTAAAGTTCACCCAACTATCAAAGTACGCTCCAGCTATGGTGGCAGATTCAAGGGCTAAGATGAATAAATTTGTGATAGGAGTGTCCGACATAGTAGTTAAAGAATGTCGTATGGAAATTCTTGTCCCAGATATGGATATTTCATGTCTCATGGTGCATGCCCAATAAATGGAGGAAGAGAAACTCAAAGAAAAGAATAGGGAGGTAAAAAGAACTAGGACCGGTGATGGGAACTTCTCAAATTCAAGGTCCGATGGACAAGGTCGACCAAGGTTTAGACAAAAGTTTTCCAACCAAGGTTCCTCTAACGCTCCTCAAAGGGTCAACAAGGATAGGGTGTCCAACCCTAAACCTCAAGGAGGTAATGGTAGTGGATCTGATGTGGCTAGGTCTACTTGTGTGAGATGTGGGAGGAAGCATGATGGTAAGTACCTAGATGGCATGGATGGTTGCTTTGGGTGTGGAAAGAGTGGGCACAAAATGAGGGATTGCCCGGTGCTCATGGCTAAGGGAAGAGAGGGCAAGAAAGCTCCTCGTAGTGGTTCGAACTCCAATGTTCCTAAGTAAATCCGTTTATATTCTCTCCAAAACTGAGGTGAACAAGAGAATTCTCCGGACGTGGTCACCGGTATGTTAAAAGTTTTCCATATAGATGTGTATGCCTTGTTAGATCTCGGTGCTACTTTGTCCTTTGTGATGCCATATGTGGCAATGAGATTTGATGTGCTCCCTGATGTGTTGTTAGAACCTTTTCTGTCTCTACCCCTGTTGGTGATTCTGTGGTGACTAAGAGGGTTAGAAGATGCCCTGTTTCCCTATCCCATAGAGTTACTCTTGTTGATTTGGTAGAGCTTGACATGTTAGATTTTGATGTTATACTTGGTAGGGATTGGCTGCACTCTTGTTATGCATCGATTGATTGTAGAACTCGGGTAGTCAAGTTTCAGTTCCCGAATGAGCCTGTCCTTGAGTGGAATGGGGGAAATTCTATTCCTAAGGGTTAGTTCGTCTCATGTCTTAAGGCTAGAAAGATGATCTCTAAGGGTTGCATTTACCATCTTGTTAGGGTGAGGGATGTAGATTCTGAAACCCCTACTCTTGAGTCGGTCCCCTTGTAAATGAGTTTCCCGAAGTGTTCCCAGATGATCTACCCAATATTCCTCCCGAGCGGAAATAGACTTCGATATTGACCTTCTCCCAGATATGCAACCTATCTCAATTCCTCCTTATAGAATGGCCCCGACTGAGTTAAAGGAGTTGAAACAACAGTTGAAGGATCTGTAAGACAAGGGTTTTATTCGACCGAGTATCTCTCCATGGGGTGCTCCGATGTTATTTGTTAGAAAGAAAGATGGGTCTCTTCGTATGTGCATCGATTATTGCCAATTTAATAAAGTGACCATTAAGAACAAATATCATCTTCCAAGGATAGATGACGTGTTTGACCAACTTCAAGGGGCTAGTTATTTCTCTAAGATTGATCTTCGTTCGTGTTATCACCAATTGAGGGTGAGAGGAAATGACATCCCGAAGATGGCTTTCCGAACTCGGTATGGCTATTATGAATTCCTAGTGATGTCATTAGGTTTAACTAACGCTCCGGCGGTGTTTATGGACTTGATGAATAAAGTGTTTAGGCAATACCTAGACATGTTTGTGATTGTGTTTATCGATGATATTTTGATGTATTCAAGGAGTGAGAATGAGCATGTGGATCATTTGAGGATTGTATTGCAAGTTCTTAAAGACCATCAACTTCTTGCAAAGTTTAGCAAGTGTGAATTTTGGTTAAGGTCCGTCGCTTTCCTTGGTCATATTGTGTCAAGTAAGGGTATTGAGGTGGATCCTAAAAAGACAGATGCGGTCAAGAGTTGGCCAAGACCTCTAACTCCTTCGGACATTAGAAGCTTCTTGGGTTTGGCCAGTTATTATAGAAGGTTTGTTGAGGGATTTTCTTCCATTGCTTATCCTTTGACGGCTTTGACTCAAAAGAAGGCTAAGTTTATTTGGTCAGAAGCTTGTGAGAAAAGTTTCCAAGAGTTGAAGGAGAGACTTACTTCTGCTCCGGTGTTGATGTTACCGGAAGGTACGGATGGCTTTGTGGTGTATTATTATGCCTCTAGAGTTGGGTTGGGATGTGTGCTTATGCAGAAAGGTAAGGTGATTGCCTATGCTTCAAGGCAACTTAAAGTCGTTGAGAATAATTATCCTACCCATGACCATGAATTAGCGGCGGTTGTTTTTGCCTTAAAGATTTGGAGGCATTATCTATATGGAGTTCATGTTGATGTGTTTACCGATCACAAGAGTTTACAATACTTGTTTAGTCAAAAGGATTTGAATCTTCGCCAAAGGATGTGGCTTGAATTATTGAAGGATTATGACATGAGTGTTATTTATCATCCCGGCAAGGCAAATTTGGTAGCGGATGCTCTTAGTCGGTTGTCTATGGGTAGTGTGGCTCATGTTGATGATAATAAGAAAGAGTTGGTTTGAGATGTTCAAAGGTTGGCCCGGTTAGGTGTTCAATTAGTGGACTCCACCAAGGGTGGTGTCATGGTTCACAATGGGTTCGAATCATCTTTTGTGGCGTATGTGAAATCTAAGCAAGGCCTTGATCCTATTTTGGTTGAGTTGAAAAAGGCGGTACTTAAGAAATCCGTTGAGGCTTTCTCCCAAGGGGGAGATGGTGTACTTAGATACCAAGTTCGTTTATGTGTTCCTAATGTTGATGACTTAAGAGAGCAAATCTTGTCGGAAGATCATAGTTCTCAAATATTCTATTCACTCGGGAGCCACTAAGATGTACCGTGACTTGCGGAAGGTCTATTAGTTGAATTGGATGAAGAAAGATATCGCGGAGTTTGTGGCTAAGTGTCCTAATTGTCAACAAGTTAAGGTTGAGCATCAAAGACTGGGAGGTTTATCCCAAGATATAAGTATTCCTACTTGGAAGTGGGAAGAGGTGAATATGGACTTTATTGTTGGTTTGCCTCACACCCGGAGACAACATGACTCTATTTGGGTTATTGTAGATCGGCTGACAAAATCGGCTCACTTTATTCCCATCAAGGTTTCCTATTCGGCGGAGGACTATGCTAAGTTGTATATAAGATAAATGGTGAAGTTGCATGGAGTGCCTTTATCCATTATTTCCGATCGTGGCCCTAAATTCACTTCTCATTTTTGGAGGTCTTTTCAAAAGGGTCTTGGCACCAAGGTTAACCTTAGCTCGGCTTTTCATCCCCAAACCGATGGGTGTCACACCCCTATTTTCGCACTACAGATTTTGAAAAAGGGTTTTTCCAATTTAAGTGATGGTATTGAATAGGGATTATTTTACTTTTTCAGAGTCGCCACTTGGATTTGAGTTATGGTGTTCCAAATCACCTTTTCTTTTTAATCCCTAATCAAAAGGAAATGACTCTTTATTATTTGGTCTGCGAACTAGAAATTTGAGTAAGAAATTTTGTTGACCGAGGGGAAGGTATTAGGCATCCCTCGAGTCCCATGTTTCTAGCACGGTCGCTTTTATTGACTTATACTTGACTTATTTTTAATATTTTTTTTGGGTATATTATAACATGACATGATTTATTCACATTTTTTTATTATTGAACTTTTATTAATCTCAAATCGGATGCATAACTGCATTCTCGATTTTTGACATATAAATAGCTTATTTCTTCTCTCGAGTACATCACCTAATTTTCTCAGTCCACAATTTTTAGTTAAATTTAATGAAATTTAATTATTAAAAATTATTTTTTCAAGGTGCATCATTGCATCCTTGAATTTCTTTTAATGTCTCAAAAAAGATGTGCAACCGCATTCTTAATCGAAACAAATATTCTTACAAATATTTTTAATGTGCATAAAACTCACCTAGTATTAGAAGTACTTACACTTATTTTAGTGAATTTTAGACAGCTAATCTTCTCATTTCATTATTATATTAATTGATGATATTTTTAATTAAATTAATCCTCACATCAAAGAATTCAACTAATCCATAATGGAGTACATTCGAGTTTAACAACATAACCCATTTGTTTTTTTTATTAGGTAATGATTCATTTATTCAAAAATATTAAATTAAAATAAGAAATTGACATCATATTATGCTACAACAATGTCATAAAAATAGTGGTTTAGGCACAACAAAATTGAATAGCACTAAAAAAATCCTTAGATAATAATATGATTTTATTCATCTTTTAGAGATTTGCAGTAAGAAATAACATAAATAATAACTCAGGATGACTAATCATGTGAACAGTTTATTTAATCTCTCAAAGTAAACTCAAGATGTCATCAATATTCATTTCAATCAAATTATGAATGAAACAAAACTATAAAAAAAAACTTATCACATAATTACATCAAATTCCATAAAGAAATTAAGAGTAAGGTAAAGTTGAGTACCGCAAAATCTCGACCGAAGCTCGATTAGAACACCCACAAATCTTTTGTAGATTGTATGTAATGGTATATATATTGTGTTAGTATGAAAATAATAAAAATGGAAGAAAAGATATGAATGTGTTGGAGAATTTTTGTAAGGAACAAAAAATGAAATGTGAATATATTTTTTTCTTGATTTTCGTGCAGATGTTGTGCTTTTTCTCGTGAGTTGTAGTATATCCTTTTTGTTTAGTATTAGTACGTGTGTCTATGTATGGTCTTTTTTTTTTTTTTAATGTATGTATATATAGGTATAGATGTATTGTGTGTATGTGTGTTGCTGATTTTCTTTTATTTTTTTGGTTTGCAAATGTTGGTGTCTCTGTATAGTTGTGAGTGAGTGTTGTTGATGTTTAGTAGTATGTGGTACGTGTGTGTAAGCGGTGTGTAGTGGTGTAGGGGTTCAGGGGAGTGGGGTGTAGTATAGGGATTGTGGGAAGATGTGAGGGAGTCGTGGATTAATAATGTTAATGGGATAGTTTAGGTTAGTAATTATTTTCAATTAAATTATATATAAAATATAATAACAAAAATATTAACTTACTATCTTGAACTAATAAAATATAAGAAAATTGTAATAGTTAATCTAAAAATATAATTAAGAAACACTAGCTTAATTATTAAATCTAAATTAAAAGAAAATATTATTTTTTTTTGTTATTTTCAAATCTTTTAAAATAAACTTACTAAAATAAGACAAAAATTAAAATATCTAACTTAGACATAAAAGAAACATTTAAGGAATAAAAATAGTGTAAAACCTTATGTTCCGTCAAAAATTATGTGTCTACAGTTTGCCCCTCTTTGACTGGAATAACGAAGAGTTTTCAGACAAAGAATTAGACAAAGTGACAAATTTTGACCGAACTCTTATTTGAAAGACAAAATATGCGACCGAGTCCTTGTTTTGGACAGCCTACATATCTCGGGTTGTATGGGAATCAGGTCACGTGTAGTTCAAGAAGATGAAATGATGAGTTAGTGTCACGACCCAGACCATCGTGAGTGGCACCCACACTAACCCTCCGGTGGAAGAACCGTTACTACAACCCAACTAACCAAATTAGCGAAAACTAAAGCATTTAAAGATACGGAAGCAGGTTTTAATGCAAGAGTCAAATAGAGTTCCCATAAACTCCAAAAGATCTAACAATGACTATCAAAACATTGCGGAAATTATTTCCTAGAACCTGAAAGTCAATGTACCAAAACTCTAACAAGGAACCATAAGTCTAAGGAAATAGGTACAACCCAATTAAACATAAGAAAATCTAAAGAACTAGTCTAAGTCCGAAGATGTGGACATAAACAAAAGAGAACTCATGGCAGCCCAGAAGAACTGACTCACCCTTGAATTCGATTGATCACGGATCTCCTAGATGAGGTCTGTCAGTAGCCGCCTAAAGATGCCCTGTACTCAACAAAGAAAGAGCAAGTGTAGTATCAGTACACAACCACTGTGTACTGGTAGGATCACGCGGCTATTCCAATAAGTGAACATATATAAGTCATTACAACATCATAAACATGCATACACCGAACATATACAATATCAATTATCATTTACGAGTAACGCACAATTTTACAATCTCAAAGATATATATATGCCAAGTCATTGGTCCTCTCACAGAACTCATACCCAAACTGTTAGTGTGCCGGATCGTGACACCTGTTCCAATATGTATGTCGGTACGTGACATCCGATCCTTGTTAGTGTGTCAGAACGTGACACCCGTTTCATTCAACATACCACAATCACAATCACAATGTATCTTCTTATAATCATACAATCAAAAGGTGATTCATGGCATAAAGTTATTCGTTCATAATGATTTATTAGGTGTGATCAATAATGCAACATTCGAATACATACATGCAATATAATGAAGCAATTACAAACATATATCACACCAACATGAAATCACAACCATCACCTACCTTCTTCCCTTTTCGGATTCTTTCCGCTTGTTCTTGGTCTACAAACAATCAATATAACGCGAGGATCAATAAACAAGACCTAATTACCCGTATTATAATCAATAATATCAACCTTAGGCCAAACCTTTGATCCCCATACCCAGTTTAGGGCTTCTTTCACCATAAATCCTAGATCAAAACCCTCCCCCATCGATAACTACCCAAGAAACTAAGTTTTACGGATTGAAAAATGGATTCAGGGAGTAAAAACCTTACCTTTGGTGCTAGAAGAGGTGGAAAACCTTCAAGAAATATCCCTGGGTCGTTCCTTAGCTCTCAAGATCAAATGTTGCAGAATAATAACGTTTTTGGGATTTTTTTCCGACTTAAGTCGCGACTGTCCCACCACAGTGGACCTCATCCCGCTACAGTGGCCCAACCCTGGCGGGAATAATCCCGCCCTGGCGGATTGCAAAGAGACGGAGAGTTAATTAAAGAGTTTCAAACCCGCATTTCACAACACACCTTCAACTTATGACACTTAGAAATTACCCGTTCACGTTAAGATCAGTTTCGGGAGTTCTACTCGCCTGAATTCGATTCCGTAAAGTCGTACGGATTCCTTAACATCTTAGCTATCTACTCATGTGACCAAATTCATAATTAGATCCATCATTCGTTACCCTATTTTCCTAGACCTCACTGACTTCGATTTTGTCCAAATCTGGACTAGGTTAGGAAATCCCAAGTTACTACCAAAAATTTTTCTGACCCCAATTCTTTCCCCATTGGCTTTTCCGTAACGACGGAATCAGGTCGTTACAATAGATACCAATTTACCCATCACTCATCCCTGAGTGATCAACTAGGAAAGATTGGCTAAAGTAAGGGTAGAGTAGTACCTGAATTGTTGAACAACTGAGGATACTTGTCTCGCATGTCCTTCTCGGTCTCCCAAGTGGCTTCCTCAACCGGACGATGCTTCCATTGAACTTTCACGGACTTAATCTCCTTGGTCCTCAGCTTCCGGACATCATGATCAAGAATTACAATCGATTCTTCCTAATACTGAAGGTCTTTGTCTAACACAACTGAGTCCCATTTTATGATGTAATCCCCGTCCCCATGATATCTCTTTAACATGGATACATGAAATACCGGATGAACCCCCAATAAGTTAGGAGGTAAAGCCAACCTATACGCCACTGTCCCTACACGGTCAAGAACCACGAAGGGTCCAATATATCGAGGACTAAGCTTGCCCTTCTTGCCGAATCTCATCACCCCTTTCATGGGTGACACCTTAATAAGTACATTCTTACCAGTCTGAAATGCCATGTCTCTTACCTTATGATCTGCATACTTTTTCTGTCTACTTTGGGCTGCTAGGAGCTCAGCTTGGATGCTTCTTACCTTATCCTGAGCATCCCTCACAAATTCAACCCCTAAAGGTTTCACATCTCCAGCCTCAAACCATCCTATGGGTGATCTACATCCTCTCCCATAAAGTGCCTCAAATGGTGCCATATCAATGCTGGAGTGGTAACTATTATTATAAGAGAACTCACACAAGGGTAGGAACTTATCCCAATGTCCTCCTAAGTCGATCACGCATGCCCTCAACATGTCCTCTAACACTTGAATGGTCCTTTCTGACTGTCCGTCCGTCTGCGGATGGAATGTTGTGCTAAAAGTGAGTTGAGTACCCAACTCCTCATGTAATTTTTCCCAAAACTTGGACGTGAACTACGTACCACGGTCTGAGATGATAGAAAGGGGCACCCCGTGCAGCCTTACCATCTCTTTTACATACACCTTAGCCAATTGCTGAGCATTATAATTTATTCTGACCAGAATAAAATGGGCAGACTTAGTCAATCTGTCAACCACTACCCAAATAGAATCAAACCTCTCCAAAGTCTTGGGAAGATCAACCACGAAATCCATAGCTATTCTTTCCGACATCCATTCTAAAATTGGCATTCTCTGAAGTAAACCTGCCGGCCTTTGATGCTCATATTTTACTTGTTGGAAATTTTGACCCTTAGCCACAAACTCTGCTATATCCTTCTTCATTTCCGGCCACCAATATAGTCACTTCAAGTCTCGGTATATCTTGGTCACACTCAGATGAATGGAATACCTCGAACCATGGGATTCTGTCAATAAACTCTTAATCAAGTTGCCCACTCTAGGAACAAAAATTCTTCCTTTAAAACTGAGCATGCACCCCGCATCAAGAACCATATCTTGTGCCTTACCAATCACTGTCTTCTTTCTAAGCTCATTCAAATTCTCATCCTCAAATTGTTTGGCCTTGATTTCCTCAATGAAGGTGGCTCTAACCTCAATACTAGCTAACACCCCACCTTTTGCTGAGATGCCAAACTGCATGAACTTAGACTCCAAATGTTGAATTTCTTTAGCCTAAGGTCGCTTGGTCACACCCAAGCAAGCTAGACTACCCATACTCACCGTCTTCCTGCTTAATGCGTCTGCCACCATGTTAGCCTTACCCGGATGGTATTGGATGGTAATATCATAATCCTTGACTAACTCCATCCACCTTCGTTGTCTCAGATTTAGATCCTTTTGAGTGAATACATGTTGTAGGCTACGGTGGTCAGTAAATACCTCACACTTGACACCATAAAGATAGTGCCACCATACTGCCATCCTTTTTCTTAACAAACAAGACAGGAGCACCCCAGGGTGAAGCACTAGGATGGATGAATCCTTTATCCAGAAGTTCTTGGATTTGTGCCTTAAGCTCTCTTAATTCTGCCGGAACCATGCGATACGGAGGGATGGATATGGGATGGGTACCAAGTTCTAAATCAATGCAGAAATCTATATCTCTATCCGGAGGCATACCAGGCAAATCAGTAGGGAACACTTGTCTAAATTCTGACACCACGGGAATAGACTCAATAGAGGGAGACTCAACCTCAACATCCCTAATATGAGCCAAATAAGCCAAACAACCCTGCCCCACCAGTTTCCTAACCCTAATGGAGGATATGATCTTAGCTGGCTTTGGCTTGTACACCCCTTCCCACTCTTATTTTTCCCTACCAGGGATATCTAGAGTCACAGATTTCATATTACAATTTAACACAGCAAAATAGGGGGACAACCAAGTCATGCCTAAGATTATATCAAAGTCAGTCATATCCAAAATCACTAAATCAGCCCAAGTCTGAAAACCCATAAACAAGATAGGACAAGCACGATAGACATGGGTGACTATGACAGACTCTCCAACGGGGGTAGAAACATGGATTGGGGCATCAAGTATATCACAAATCATATCAAACTCTGAGGCAAATCTCACGGACACATAAGAATAAGTAGAACCCGGATCAAATAACACATTAGCCATCCGGTCACAGACAAGAATACTAATTGTGATCACTGCATCAGACGCCTCTGCCTCGGTCTTGCCTAGAAAGGCATAACACTGAGCCATGTCCTCATGACGGGCGACTTCCCTGCCTGGCTACACGGTACCTCTACCTACATTACCATTTCCCTGACCTCTACGGCCTCGATGATTTCCTCCTCGCCCACCTTGTGGATGCCCTCGACAATTATTACCATTTTCCGTGGGTACCACTGCTCTAGTCTGCTTCAGAGCGGAATCCAACATGCACGGGTGGGGACAATCTCCTCATATGCCCAGGTTCTCCACGATTATAACAAGTGCGATCAAAGGATGGCCTACTGCCCACCAAAGGTGCGGCTCCCTGGCTATCCTGAATAAAATTATGATGTGAAGTTCCTGAGTAATTACCTGTAGAAGCGGGCATAACAGACTGAATTGTCCAGGCTGCAAGGGTCGGCCTCCCTGAACCTCTGGAGTAGGAACCCTGAAAGTTACCGGTGCTCTTAGTTTTCTTAGCCAACGCCTTAGCCTGCCCGTCTCGCCTCACCCTCCTCCACTTTCTTCACAAAATTTGTTACCTCATTAAAACATTTCCCTGCAGAAGTCATGTGCACAGACAATACCTGGAACTCAGAATTCAGTCCCTTAACAAATAGACGGATCATCTCTTCCTTAGTAGTCACCAATTGCGTAGCATATCTAGACAAAGCATGGAACTTGGCCTCATAAGCAACCACAGACATACCACCTTGCTCCAAAGCCATGAACTCATCCTTCTTTCGATCTCTTAAAGTCTAGGGCAGATACTTTTCCAAGAACAAAGCATGAAACTGGGTCCAAGTGAGTGGGGTTAAAGCTGAAGATTTGCATTCCACATAAGCTCTCCACCACTGCTTAGTCTTACCTTGAAGCTGAAAAGTCACAAACTCTACTCCATGCTGATGGACAATTCCCAACGTATGAAGCCTCTCATAACAATCTAGAATGAACTCATAGGCGTCCTCACTCTCAGAACCATGGAACACAGGCGGTTTCAATTTTAAGAACTTACTCAGCATCTCATGTTCATTACCAGTCATAACAGGACCCAACAAAGGAAGGAAGAGAGCATCAGTACCTACAGTTCCATCCACCTTGGAGACAGTGATAGCAATAGGGGGATTGGCGGGAGCTTGAGTTGCTTGAACGGTGGGGAGAACTCCAGGACCAACCAATCCTTTCAGGAATGACATAATCTGTTGAGCTAACACTGGGTCTAAGGGAGGAATACATGTAGTCTCAGCCTGCACCTCTTCCTCTTGTCCAACATCCTCATCATTCTCAACCTCTACATTCTCCTCTAGCAGGCTCATTGAAGGAGCTAGGGGCCTGACACCGTTGAAGCGAGTGTTAACCATCTGCGGATAGAAGAGTGAAGGAGATTAGATACCAATTTGGATCACCAGATACCAATTGGAACAAAGTTATAGCACGAAAGGAGACAAGAGAAAATAGAGAGAATTCCTAAAGTCCTATAGCCTCTCTAAGAAAAGTACATACGTCTCTGTACTGTTCCATAAGACTCTACTAGACTCATTTTGGTAGTTCGAGATCAACGAACCTAGGCCTCTGATACCAACTTTGTCACGACCCAGACCATCGTGAGTGGCACCCACACTAACCCTCCGGTGGGAGAACCGTTACTACAACCCAACGAACCAAATTAATGAAAACTAAAGCATTTAAAGATACGGAAGCAGGTTTAAATGCAAGAGTCAAATAGAGTTCCCATAAACTCCAAAAAATCTAACAACGACTATCAAAACATTGGGGAAATTATTCCCTAGAACCAGAAAGTCAATGTACCAAAACTCTAACAAGGAACCATAACTCTAAGGAAATGGGTACAACCCAATTAAACATAAGAAAATCTAAAGCACTAGTCTAAGTCCAAAGATGTGGATATAAACAAAAGAGAACTCATGGCAGCCCTGAAGAACTGGCTCACCCTTGAATTCGATTGATCACGGATCTGCTAGCTGAGGTCTGTCAGTAGCCGCCTGAAGATGCCCTGTACTCAACAAAGAAAAAGCAAGTGCAGTATCAGTACACAGCAACAGTGTACTGGTAGGATCACGCGGCGATTCCAATAAGTGAACATATATAAGTCATTACAACATCATAAACATGCATACACCGAACATATACAATATCAATTATCATTTACGAGCAACGCACAATTTCACAATCTCAAAGATATACATATATGCCAAGTCATTGGTCCTCTCACGGAACCCATACCCAAACTGTTAGTGTGCCGGATTGTGACATCCGATCCAAGTTAGTGTGTCGGAACGTGACACCCGTTCCATTCAACATACCACAATCACAATCACAATGTATCTTCTCATAATTATATAATAAAAAGGTGATTCATGGCATAAAGTTATTCGTTCATACTCATTTACATTAGGTGTGATCAATAATGCAACATTCGAATACATACATGCAATACAATGAAGCAATTACAAACATATATCACACCAAAATGAAATCACAACCATCACCTACCTCGAACAAAGCTTGAATCCCCTGAGAAACTTGATTCTTCCCTTTCCGGATTCTTTCCACTTGTTCTTGGTCTACACACAATCAATATAACGTGAGGATCAATAAACAAGACCTAATTACCCGGATTATAATCAATAATATCAACCCTAGGCCAAACCCTTGATTCCCATACCCAGTTTAGGGCTTCTTCCACCATAAATCCCAAATCAAAACCCTCCTCCATTGATAATTACCCATAAAACTAAGTTCTACGAATTAAAAATGGATTCGGGGAGTAAAAACCTTACCTTTGGTGCTAGAAGAGGTGGAAATCCTTCAAGAAATATCCATGGGTCGTTCCTTAGCTCTCAAGATCGAATATTGCAAAATAATAACATTTTTGGGGTTTATTTCCGACTTAAGTCGCGACTGTCCCGCCACAGCGGACATCATCCCGCTACAGCAGACCCACCCTGGCGGCTTGCTCAGAGACAGAGAGTTAATTAAAGAGTTTCAAACCCCCATTTCGCAACACACCTTCAACCCATGACACTCAGAAATTACCTGTTCACGCTAAGATCAGTTTCGGGAGTTCTACTCACCCAAATTCGATTATGTAAAGTCATATGGGTTCCTCAAAGTCTTAGCTATCTACTCATGTGATCAAATTCATAATTAGATCCCTCATTCATTATCATATTTCCCTAGACCTCACTGACTCTGATTTCATCCAAATCTGGACTAGGTTAGGAAATCCCAAGTTACTACCAAAAAGTTTTCTGACCCCAATTCTTTTCCCATTGGCTTTTCCCTAACGACAAAATCAGGTCGTTACAGTTAGAGGTCATGTGAGGTTCCATCGAGGCTCCAGGTCGCGGCTCTTATCCTTACATAAAAAATGAAAGCTAATAGTCAAATAGAAAATGAAAGTACAAGCTCCTACCTATGCAACTTCTCTTGAGTCTTGATTTTGAGATATCACCTTGATTTTTTGGTGAGTATCTTGATCTTGAATGGAATTCCATGCTTAATTTTCCACTTTGAGTAAGCTTTTGGCACTCTTCAAAATGACAATTTGAAAATGTTCTTGAAGGCCTGCTTGTTTTGTTGATCAGTAGCTGAATAAAAATAAATGTCAGGAAGTCAAGCTGCAACATGCATTGAAGAAGCTGACTCTGGCTATCATGGGATTGATCATTCTGAAAAGAGTTGAAACTTTGTTCTTGAATTTCAAATCCATGTTTCTCTTGAAGAAACATGAAAACCATCACAAACAAAAGAAATAAACAAAAAATTTACCCCAGTTTTCACTGGAAATTTTTGTGAGTTATTAGCAAATTTAAATAAAAAAATAAATTAAAAAATAAACCCAGACTAGGAATTGCTTATCCTAGGAAAAAATAAAAATTAACGGTCTCAGACTAGGAAGTGTTTATCCTAGGAGAAAGTAACCAAATCCCATTATGTAGGAGGGTCCTGCTAATCTCAATCCCATTGTTTAGGAGGGTCTTGCTACACAAATTCTCATTGTTTAGGAGGGTCCTGCTACTCTAATTCCCATTGTCCAGGAGGGTCCTACTACACTAATTCACATTGTTTATGAGGGTCCTTCTACACTAATTCTCATTGTTTATGAGGGTCCTGCTACACTAATTCCCATTATTTATAAGGGCCCTGCTACAATAATTTCCATTGTTTAGGAGGGTCCTGCTAATCCCATTATGAGGAGGGTCCTGTTAGTCCCATTATGAAGAGGATCCTGCTAATCCCATTATGAGGAGGGTCCTGCTAATCCCATTATGAGGAGGGTCTTGCTACACTAATTCCCATTATTTAGGAGGGTCCTGCTAATATAATGAGGAGGATCTTGTTAGTCCCATTATGAGGAGGGTCCTGCTAATCCCATTATGAAGAGGGTCCTGCTACACTAATTCCCATTGTTTAGGAGGGTCTTGATAATCCCATTATGAGGACGGTCCTATTAGTCCCATTATGAGGAGGGTCCTGCTAATCCCATTATGAGGAGGGTCCTGCTAATCCCATTATGAGGAGGGTCCTGCTATACTAATTCTCATTGTTTAGGAGGATCCTGCTACATTAATTTCCATTGTTTAGGAGGGTCCCTCTAATCCCATTATGAGGAGGGTCCTGTTAGTCCCATTATGAGGAGGGTCCTGCTAATCCCATTATGAGGAAGATCTTGCTAATCCCATTTTGTAGGAGGGTCCTGCTAATCTAAACCTCATTACTCAAGAATATCTTACTAAACATAATCATCATTTGGAATCACCACAACATTTTTTATTTTTAGCCCAGTTTGTACCAGAAAATATTATTTAAGTATAAATAAGAAATACTTATACCAAAAAAAATGCAAGATATAGATGAAATTAGGATATTTGTTCTCTAAAAATGAAAGATGATAGGGTGTTTTTCCCTAAAATACCTTTAGGGTCTTTGTTCCCTAGTAACCAGTTTTTAAATTGAGGAACTTTGAAACTCTTTTTAATTTATCATTTTTTTTTAAAAAAATCCTATTTCATTTCTTCAAGGATATAAAATTTTATTCTGTGAGACCGAGCCCATTGTAGGACTACCTACGTATCGTGTATAGCAAGAATCGGGTCAAACGTAGTTCATAATAAAAAATATATTTTTCCTTTTCTTGATTTTCCCATAAAAGACATTTTTTGAGAAACGAATCAGTTCATGGTTGACAATGTTTTGACTTTAGTTGGTACCAACAATTAATATTATGCATATGAATCACCTTCAACTACTTTCAGACAAATTTGAGGTCAACTTTGAGTAATTCCTGTAGTTTCAAATGGTATCTCAAACATACTTAAGTATTTGCAAGATCATTTCATTTTGCCTAAATTAAGGGATTAGAACTATTCATATCCTCATGTTTCAAGTGCCCTTACCACAAATAGAGTCCTTTTCCACACACTATAGAATAATTTAGATCGTAGGACATTTTTGAAAGTCACTCACACTCAGAAAAATATATAATGCATGAGATTGAGATACTATATGCTTGGCCCTTATGTAAGTATCCATTAATGTGAGAACACAAAAAATGAGATCAAATAGGACTTGTCATTGGCTTGTAATGTAGGCTTAGGGAAAGCTAGGATATTCATTTGGGATAAAGTGATTGTTTCCTCCTTAAAATTTGCACAATGCTCTCAATATTTTTTCATTTTGGCATTTGACCTTTGTTTACTTGAAAGCTTCTCCTCATTTATTTTTTCTTCTTTTTTTCTCATTTTCTCTCCTTTTTGTTGCAGATTTTTTTTCATTTTTTTATTCTTGCTTTTCTTTGTCATTTATTTTTTAACTTTCGCATATTTGGCCTTTTCACTTTTTTACCCAACTTAAATTCTTGGCACTGCGTAATAGTGCACTCAGGGAGGTGGGACCAAGGTATAGTGCATTTATGAACTTAAAAGGATATATGCTAAAATATGGTTATTTAAATAAAAAGGTTTTATGCTTAAAATGGGAGTTCTCTGGATAACATGTCATTCGGTAGGCTTGAAAGGCACAATCGGATCAAAGAAAGCCTATAATCCTTTTCCAAGTTAAATGTTGCTCAAAATTTCATCTTAACCAACATCCGGGCCAAGTTCTAGATCAACAACGTCATACCATTGAATTTTGATATCTAAAGCTCACCACACAATGCACATGAACCAATGAGGTCGAATTGTTTTATGCCTTAACTTTAAGCAAGATAATTTCTCAAGTATTGCATAAAAATATTAAGAGGTACCAAAAGAAGTCTATAGGTCACAACAAAGTTGGTCTGTCTTGCCAAATAGTTTAACACTTTTCTTTTTTTTTTCTTATGCACATTCCTAAATATGTTGGTACCAACCAAGTTGAATTTTTTTCTAAATTAAAAAAAAAATCTTTTAAATAAATGTTGTACCCAGAATAGATTATTTTTTATCTCTTTTTTTTTTAGATTCTATAATAAGAAAGAAAAATTTTTTTATTTGAACTTTGAATTAAAAAAAAAATTGCCCCAGTTTTTGTGAGAGGACTTTCTAGAACATTCCTTGGTTGGACCGAACCTCAAAATAAGGTTGCCTACGTATCTTGTTAAAGCAAGAATCAGGTCAAACGTAGTTTAGATTGATCATAAACACGCTTCGTATTTTTTTTGTTATAAGAAATAAATATTTTGTTTTGTTTTTCTTGAACAAGGAATGATTATTTTAGGATATTTTTAATAAGGAATAAATTATTATTTTTTTGAAATTTTGAGAAAAGATCACCGAATCCGAGGAGGGCTACCTACGAATCTCATTGATGTGAGAATCGGGTGTGTGTAGTTCGTCAAACTTTTAAATAAACTTTTTGTAAGTATGTTTGACTTTTGAAAACCTCTTTTATTTCAGACACCTTATATAAGACCGAACTATTTTAGATTTTAGCAAACTTGGTATATTAGTAGAAATCTTTCTAATTAACCTAGCAAGTAGCACATAGTCATGAACATGTTGGTCTGAAAGATGGTTTATATCCTAGATGGACTCGACTATGTGTTGAGTTGCATTAAATTAAAAATGCACATGATTCAAATAAAGTGGATCCTATTAGAAATAATAAATGTCTGAGGCTTGTTTTACTAAGTTTAACAATCTAGTGGAATAGGTAGCTAGACGGCCTGTAAAACGAGTGGAAAACTCGAGTTGGAGAGTAGCAACGTACCGGTAGTAGCACTTTCCAGCTTTGTGCATTGGTGTTCCTCATCCTAAACATGTGTGACTAAAAATCCTTCACCGTGGACCGAAGATCCACTGGCTATCTTGATAGAAGTGGGGTGCGTAGTCGCAATTCCCATTATGGTATTATTAAAGACTCAAAGAGGTGCACGAGAGAAGACAGTTTATATACAGTTCAAATAATATCAAAACAGTGAATAAGTAGACAATTAGCACATTAGACCAACAAACACAATATCCAAAAACAAACATAGATACATAAATACAAGTCATAGATAAGTCAACATTACAAGCTCGAATTCTGGTTATCCCCAGCAGAGTCGCCATCTGTCACACCCCTATTTTCGCACTACAAATTTTGTAGAAGGGTTTTTCCAATTTAAGTGACGGTATTGAATAGGGATTATATTACTTTTTCAGAGTTGCCACTTGGAATTGAGTTATGGTGTTCCAAGTCACCTTTTCTTTTTAATCTCTAATCAAAAGGAAATGACTCTTTATTATTTGGTCAGTGAACTAGAAATTTGGGTAAGAAATTCTGTTGACCGAGGGGAAGGTATTAGGCATCCCTCGAGTTCCGTGGTTCTAGCACGGTCGCTTTTATTGACTTATTTTTAAATTTTTTTTGGGTATATTATAACATGCCATGATTTATTCACATTTTTTATTATTGAACTTTTATTAATCTCAAATCGGATGCATAACTGCATTCTCGATTTTTGACATATAAATAGCTTATTTCTTCTCTCGAGTGCATCACCTAATTTTCTCTGTCCACAATTTTTATTTATATTTAATTAAATTTAATTATTAAAAATTATTTTGTCAAGGTGAGTCACTGCATACTTGAATTTCTTTTAATGTCTCAAAAAAGATGCGCAATCGCATTCTTAATCGAAACAAATATTTTTATAAATATTTTTAATGTGCATAAAACTCACCTAGTATTAGAAGTACTTACTCTTATTTTAGTGAATTTTAGACAACTATTCTTCTCATTTCATTATTATATTAATTGATGATATTTTAAATTAAATTAATCCTCACATCAAAGAATTCAACTAATCCATAATGGAGTAAATTCGAGTTTAACAATATAACCCTTTTTTTTTGTTTATTAGGTAATGATTCATTTATTCAAAAATATTAAATTAAAATAAGCAATCCCATATTAAGCTACGACAATGTCATAAAAATGGTGATTTAGGCACAACAAAATTGAATAGCACTAAAAAAAATCCTTACATAATAATATGATTTTATTCATCTTTTAGAGATTTGTAGTAAGAAATAACATAAATAATAACTCAAGATGACTAATCATGTGAACAGTTTATTTAATCTCTCAAAGTAAACTCAAGATGTCATCAACATTCATTTCAATCAAATTATGAATGAAACAAAACTATAAAAAAAACTTATCACATAATTACATCAAATTCCATAAAGAAATTAAGAGTAAGGTAAAGTTGAGTACCACAAAATTTCGATCGAAGCTCGATTAGAATACCCATAAATCTTTTGTAGATTGTATGTAATGGTATATAAATTGTGTTAGTATGAAAATAATAAAAATAGAAGAAAAGATATGAATGTGTTGGAGAATTTTTGTAAGGAGCAAAAAATGATATGTGAATATATTTTTTTCTTGATTTTCGTGCAGATGTTGTGTTTTTTTCTCGTGAGTTGTAGTATATCCTTTTTGTGTAGTATTAGTACGTGTGTCTATGTATGGTCTTTTTTTTTGGATTGTAATGTATGTATATATAGGTATAGATATATTGTGTGTATGTGTGTTGCTGATTTTCTTTTATTTTTTTGGTTTGTAAATTTTGGCATCTCTGTATTGTTGTGAGTGAGTGTTGTTGATGTTTAGTAGTGTGTGGTACGTGTGTGTAGGGGGTGTGTAGTGGTGTAGGGGTTGAGGGGAGTGGGGTGTAGTATAGGGATAGTGGGAAGATGTGAGGGAGTGGTGGATTAATGATGTTAATGGGATAGTTTAGGTTAGTAATTATTTTTAATTAAATTATATATAAAATATAATAATAAAAATATTAACTTACTATCTTGAACTAATAAAATATAAGAAAATTTTAATAGTTAATCTAAAAATATAATTAAGAAACACTTGCTTATTTATTAAATCTAAATTAAAAGAAAATATATAGTTTTTTTGTTATTTTCAAATCTTTTAAAATAAACTTACTAAAATAAGATAAAATTAAAATATCTAACTTAGACATAAAAGAAACATTTAAGGAATAAAAATAGTGTAAAACCTTATGATCGATCAAAAATTATGTGTCTACAATGGGCAAGCGGAGTGTACCATCCAAACTTTGGAAGATATGTTAAGGGCATGTGTAATTGACTTTAAGGGTAATTGGGATGACCATTTTCCATTGGTAGAGTTTGCCTACAATAATAGCTATCACTCAAGCATTGGTATGGCTCCCTTTGAGGCCTTGTATGGTAGGAGGTGTAGATCTCCTATAGGTTTGTTCGAGGTGGGGGAAATTGCTTTGATAAGTCCCAAATTGGTTCTAGAGGCCACTGAGAAGGTCCGACTCATTAGAGAGTGATTGAGAACGGCTCAAAGCCGGCAAAAGTCTTATGCTGATCTGAGGAGAAAGGATCTAGAGTTTGAGGTTAACGATTGGATCTACTTGAAAATCTCACCCATGAAGGGTGTGATGAGATTTGGCAAGAAGTGAAAACATAGTCCCAGGTATGTAGGCCCATACCAAATTTTGGGGTGTATGGATAAAGTTGCCTATGAGTTAGATTTACCAAGTGAGTTAGCTTCGGTGCATCCGGTGTTTCATATTTCTATGATCAAGAAGTGTGTTGGAGATTCGGCATCCATAATCCCCTTAGAAGGGTTGGGGGTTGATGAAAGTCTATCATATGAGGAAGTTTTGGTAGAGATTCTAGACCGGCAAGTTAAGAGGTTGAGAAACAAGGAAATAGCTTCCGTGAAAGGTTTATGGAGGAATCAACTAGTTGAGAGTGCTACTTGAGAGGCCGAGGCTGATATGAAGTCCCGCTATCCTCATCTTTTTCCTTCTACTCCTATTCTAGCTTGAGGTAAGTATTTCCTCTTGAGTTTTCCTTGTTTTGGGAGTCACATGTGTTATATGAGTTTTCCATGATTTTTCTATGTTATGCATGTTCATGAGAAATTTATGTTAGCAAGAAAATAAGTTTATATGATTGATTTTCCTCATGTTGTTGTGCATTGAGTATGAATTGCCTATATGCTTCATAAGATGAATTGATGAGCATGCTTTTGATTATGCTTTTTGAGAGTAAATTGCATAAAGATTCCATGAGATTGTGTTGAGCATGCTTTTAGTTTGGAGAAGGTAATTCCTCCTAAGAACATGAGAAAATATTGAGATTTCATGCATAATGGGTTGTTAGATGTAGTTCCTACTTCCTTGTGATGCATTGAACATGTTTGACTTGGAGTTGATGTTTCCTTCTATGTTTTGTGCATTTTTATGATGTTGCGTGCATGATGGGCTGCTAGTCTTGAGTCTTTACTTCCGTAAGGTGTCTAAATCGTCGTTCGAGGATGAATGTTCCCAAGGGGGAGATATTGTAACATCCCGGAAATTAGTAGGCTAAACTAGAGCTAAACGTGAGGGTTAGAGTCATGAAGGTGGCCAAGGGCACGAGTGCAAGAGCCAAGGGAAAGGGCCAAGGCTGCCCAAAGTTCCCAAGGCACTGCCCACCATGCCACGTAAGCCTTCACGGCTCGTGGTGGTCACCACGCCCCGTGATGCCACTCGTGGTGGTGAGGCAGTAGCCTCTCTAAGGCTGCCCAACATTGGCTCATCTCCACGAGCCACTTCACGGCCAGTGGTGAAGACCACGGCTCGTGGGAAGGCTCGTGGTGATGCCTTCACCACTTGAAAGGCCAAGACATGATGACCAAGCCACTGCCTCAAGGTCCACGGAGGGGACCACGGCTCGTGTTCATGACCACGGCTCGTGGGACCTCACGTGGTCCCTAGGCAGGTGACTTTTAATTAATGGTGTTTTGGGTAATTCCGGTTTAAGTCATATTAAAGTGAGGTCGTTTTGTCTAAGTCTAGGACCACTATATAAGCCTTTTTAACTATGAAACTCACCCATTCAAATATAAGCCTTTTTAACTATGAAACTCACCCATTCAAATATAAGCCTTTTTAACTATGAAACTCACCCATTCAACTCATTAATTCCAAAACCCAAAAGAATCCCAAAGTTCATCCTCTCCCAAAAAAAGTCTCTCTCTAGAAAACTTGAAAAAGAAGAAGAGGGAGATTCAAGCTAGGGTTCAAGAAGAAAGGTTCATCACATCAAATTCATAGGGCTTTGATAGTAAGGTATGGTAGTCTTCATCCATGGATAGCTTTCATCCATGGAGTCCCCTCAAAATCTTCAATTTCAAAAAGATAAAAATCCCCAATTGTTAGGGTTTGATTCCAAAGTCGTGGGTTCCTTTCAAACTTGATTCTAATGGTTGAATTATGTTATATTAATCATGAATTGATGATTTCCTATGGTTTTTATGATGAATCTCCAAGAACCCATGAAATTCCCATATTTCTCAATCGTGATCTTATGATGTGGGTCTTTGTTGAATGAAGAGGAATGTTATGAAATTATGCATGTAGTTATTGAATCAATTGAATTATGATGATATCCATGTCTAATGCTTGAATCCTAGATGTGCTGATTGAAAGTGAGCTTTGAACCTTGGAAGGACAAAGTATGAGATTTATGCATGTTTTATGAAATCTATGTAAATGTTTTAAGAACACTTTGAGAGTGAAGTGTCAATGATTATGATGTTGTTGTTGTGTTATTGAAAGGACATTCTCATAGACACACCTATGCATAAATATGATGTGAAAGTTTTTCTCACACAATGAAGATTCTAAGGTTTAAAGGCTTTCTCACCTAATTGAATCTAAGATTTATATGTAGACATGGACGGTGAAAGGTTATTCTCACGCATGATCTAAGAGCTATCCTATGAACTAAGCTTGGATTGATTGTCAAGACATTCTTCCATGAATATGAGTTAAGTCAAGACTTAATAAGTACTCCGTGGGAATTAATTATTAGCACCGAGTGGATATTGATATGAGATGGAAGCCCTCACGTTAGTTGAGGTCGTGTTTCTAGAAGCAATCTCTTGAGATGGAAGCCCTCACGACAGTCGAGGTCGGGTTTCTAGTAGCAATCTCCTTATCCCATAAACTATGTGCCCCCATAGGTTATTTAGCTAGTGGATCCACCTAAGCTAAAGTTATCGGTTATACCTTAGGCAAGTAGACCAACCCTTTTGGGTGTGGGAGTCACTGGATTCCATGTTAAGCTCACATGGTCTCATGTCGGTTAAGGCTTATTGCCACAACAAGAACAAGAACATGAATAATGAATTATGGTTACTCAACAAGCTTTGTATATGAGTTTCAAAGGTTTTAAAGATGATGATGACTATGTTGGCTACGTTTTATGACTTATGATTTCTAAACTCTTATATCATGTTTAACTTGGTAAATTGCATGCTTTCAAATGAAATGTCCCTTTTAGCATGTTTTCAATGTTTTCATGCATGGCTATCATACTTAGTACATTTTTGTACTAACGCCTACTTTTCCCACATTTTTCCCAAGTGTAGGGTCCGGTTCTCGAGGTGATCATTCTTGTGGCTAGAGCTTAGACTTGAGTATCTTCCGAGCTTGGTGAGTCCTCATGGTTCGAGGATGACTTTTTCCTATATTGTAGTTCCTTTGATGTACTTTCCCTTTTCGGACATGTTGTATGGGCTAGGCCCTATTTCATTCAAAGATTGTATTAGATGGCTATGTTGAGACTAAGTGTCTAGACTTCTGCTTTCCTTTATGAAAATTTTAGACTTGAATTATGTTTTTACTCTTATTGTTCTATTGCTTATGTTATGAGAACTAAGTGGCTTGTATGGAGTCCTTCGGGGTTCTATACGCCATGTTACATCTAGGGGGTACCCCTGGGTCGTGACAAATGTGCAGGTTGAAAAGTTGAAATTTTGGGAAAATGGCAGATAGGCGAGACAAAGGTCCAGTCGGCGACTCACCGAACAGGTTGGCGAGCCCGAATTGAATCGTCGTTGGAACCACCTAGCTTGCTAGAGGTTCTGTAAAACTCAACGGGCTAAAGTTCCACTCGGCGCATCACCGAATGGGTCAGCGACGTAAGTCGTGGCCGCCCACTGACGCGTGAACTGAAGAGTCTTAAAGGGCTAAACTGTGTTAAATTCAAAATCTCCCTCATTTTCATAATTTTCGACTTCCAAACTTTCACAACCGCATATTTTGTTAATTTCATACTAGTCTTATTACTTCTTGCGAGGGATTTACAACTCGGGGAGGATTTTCTAATTCTTTGCTTGCCTAACATTTCAAATTTTTTGGCATATAAGGTTGGTTTTTCGAACCCCGTTTTACTTTGTGGTAAAAATTGAATGCTTGATCGTTTTGTGGTTGTTATTTGCATAAGACTGTTGATTTGTTGATCGTGTGGTGTGTTGTTAGCCCGAAGTTAGTTTAAATCGTTGTTAATTGGCCTTAATTTATGAAATCTCGTGTTGAAGCATGTTAAAACTGTTGGGTTATGTTGAAATTGTTATGGGTCTAGTTGGGTGAAGTCTGAGTAACCCCGAATTGTGCTAATTGTCGGATTTTGCCCAATGAGGGAGTGGTTGAAGTCATTCTTAAGGGCAAAAGACATCAATTGGCCAATTTTTGCCAAATCGGGAGAAGTCTGAGTACCCCATGGGCATGGGAAGTATGGGTCTAAGTCTAATTGTAGAGAGTGATAGTTTAATTTTGTTTTCGTGGGCTGCGGGTTAGATTTTGAAAGTCGGGGTAAAAATCAGGCATGTTGGACTATTCGGTGAGCTGGGTTGAGCTCGCCGAGTGGTTCGGCGGTTCACCTAAAGTCCCCTAGATTGCCTTTTAATTCTCTATTTTTGTGATTTGCATTATGTAACCTTCGGCGAGATGCCTGAGCTCGCCGAGTTCACTCGACGACTCGCCGAAAGTCCCTTCTGATCGACCTTCTTCGCCCTTAATTTCTGATTATGTTCTTTAACATTCGGCAAACCACTTCTAGTTCACCGAATGGCCCTGAACATCACCGACCTATACTTATTTTTGAGTGATTTTACTCTGGAACTTTCGGCGAGCCCGACTTGGCTCGCCAAAGGGGTTCGGCGACTCGCCAAACGGTTCGGTGAGTTTTTCTGTGCAGTTTTCAAAATGTGATATTTTTCTTGATTGCATCTAACGTGTGTGATGTTGTTTTACAGAAATGGCCAGACCAAAAGTTGTAGGAAGGAATCAACCCCCCTGAAAGCGGGCTAGAGGGATCGTGATAAATGATAAGGCTATAGCCTCTCGGGCCCCGGTTTCAAAACTTCCTCCAAAAAGGGGAAAAGGCAAGGCTAAGGCACCCGTTGAGTTGACACCTGCGTAGGCGAACTCCGACAGTGAGGATATCTACTCCACATACCTCACTCCCTCCGGCAGTGAGGGTCATTCTGAACACAGTTCTCCGAAATCCATCTCTGAACCGGAGGACAACCAGCTCCTATAGGCTTGGAGAGCGGAGCTACGCTCGAAGACTATGAATGATCCATCTAGAGAGGGCGATTGCTGCAGCCTTAGCCTCGATTAGGGCTGATATGAGAGAGCATCAGGAGCTAATTTATGGCCACCAACTTGCACTAGATGCCCTTGCTGTGAGGGTAGAGGTTTATGAGCAGGGTCGGGGTGATTCTGCTACTGTGACGGCCTTAAAGGCCGATGTTACTGGGTTGAGGAGAGATGTGGATGAGCTGAAGTCCACAGAATTATCGATGTTGTTTCGTAAGGTGGAGATTCCCGAGATCCTGAGCACTGATATTCCATCCAGTTCTGAGGTTCCTCCAGCTACTACGATCGGAGATGTTGCTAGGGCTGATGATGCAGATGCTGAGTCTGAGGCAGAGACTGATGAGGAGGATCTCGGTGTTAAAGGCGATGTCGTGTGTGATGATCTAGCAGATCTGGAGGGCGCCATGGTTGAGACTGTTGTGCAGACATCACTCAGAGAGACGTCGATGGTGGGATCTAGTGGAGCCAAGGATGTTGCTGAGTCGGGCACTGATGCCCCGACAAATGGAGTTACAGACTTGCAGACTTCATTCCAGGCTTAGCCTGGCAGGATGATTCTCTTTACTTTTCTGTTACTTTTTAGACTATTTTATTCTTTCTTTGCATTTGAGGACAACTGCTAGATTAGTTGGGTGGGGTGAGGTATTTATATACCTACCTCTTTTGGGTTTTTTTTGTGGATGTTTGCCATTATTGTTTTGTGAATGTTGGATCGCATTTTGTGTTTTATATATATATTGCTTTGATCTATTGTGTGTCCTTTGTTTTGAATTGCAAATGGTTTTTGAACTGATTTTAAAATTTGTAACCTCTTAATGTGTGTGAATGTGGTTGTTCTCTTGCAAATTCGAGTGTCAGTTGTGGTCAATATCGATGACTTGAATAGTACTCTCAATTGAACGATATGAGTGTGCGGATATGATGAGGCAAATTGAGTTACATAGGTCATATGTGAACTCCTAGCATCTCGTTGTGACTAGCCGGTAGATTTAATTGATCTCTTGTGATGATCGTTGCATGCTAGCTGAAAATTGTAGAGTCTTGTTTGATGATTGTGTCGAATGCCATGTGTGGTGAGGTTGTCTTGAACTATGTACTTTATAATACCTACAACTTGCCCCGTTAATCCAATTGGTTGATTGAAGCGAGCGATTAAAATGATCTTAGGAAAATTTTGTGAAGAGTGAACCAATTTGATAGTATACCTCTTTGTGGCTACCTTGTGAGAGTGTGAACCTAGCATGGCACCTTTTGAGCCTATCCTTTTCTTTGGAATAAACTTGAACAACTTTGACCTCTTTGTCCCATCACCTATAACCTTCATAAAGTATTGGTTTATTTTTATAGCGTGGTAAGAAAGAAGGAAAATCAAGGAATGTGAAAAATCTGCCTTTGAAGGATCATGTTGAAAAAGATGGAACCCCTCCATGTAAAAAAAAAAGGAAGAAAAAAAAAAGAAAATGGTGAAAATGAAAAAGTTTGAAAAAGAGAAGTGTTTGTGAAACAAAGTTTGTGGAAGGAGCAAAAGAAATTAAATGAATAATAGGGTGGATTGTGAACATCATGGAATGTGAAAGAGAAGGAGAAAAAGTGATTTTCAGGCCATACTTCATGAGAGTAGAAGTCACTGATTAACGTCTCAAATACACCTCATCCGATTCTAGGTGTAAACGATCATTAATTAGTATAAAATTCAACGAAGAGTTGGGATCGAACCCACAGGGAGCACTACGTGTCTAAATTCAGTTATGAAGTTATAAAGTGGTCTATTCATTTATACGAATAGAAGTTATCGAAAACATGCAAATAAATCTAAGGGTGTGATAACGAATGTCAGATGGGGGAGTTTGGATCGTTAACTATCAGCTACAACACAAGCAAAACAGAGGAAATATCTATATAGAGAGGGATTCTCACGATGTGATCGATTATAGGTAAATTTCATTGTATGGGTAATTGAAATTACTAATAAATAGCTAAATATCAGTGGGTAGGCTAGACTATAGATGCAATAGTTTTCTCTCGAACAACTATTATGAATTAGGTGATTTCTTTCGAACATCAACAAGCTTAGCAAATAAGAACAACTCACACCTTAATTCATCCACTCTCTCGAGCTAGATGGGTAGAATCAGATTTAGAATTTACTCTTTCGAGCTAAACCCATATCAACCCAATAACTACAATCATTAATTGAAAGCTTTGGTTCTAAAACTACTCTCTATACTAGAAATTCATTTGCAACTACAACTCATAGATTTTAACACAACTATCAATTAAACCCACTTCAATTAAGCATTAAAATCAGTAAATAACAATACCCATAAGCTAATTCAGCCCATGATCACACCCCAAGAATTGGGGTTTTATCTAAACATCATAAAAAGGTTAAAAAAATTACCAACTCGATTGGCCATCAGCTGGGTAAGAATCTCCAAGACTTTATAATGTTCTCAAATGGTTAAATTCAAAGACCCACTTTCAAATCCTCAAATTTAAGCTTAGAAATCCTCAAAGTCTACAATAAGAACTCAAAAACTAAGAAAACACTCTAATTCTAAAACTTGGGGATCAGAACTCTCTTCCAAAACTCTAGCCTTAAGACTCTGGAACTTCTTTTTAAAATCCTATTTATAGTTGCCTGCGTTTTGCCTTGAAAGTCCACTCAGCAAAATAAGTCGCGCCTCGCTGAGTGGATCGGCGATCCGCAAATAACCGTCTTCCATCGCTATTTTGCATTGGCCTTCAGCCTCTCAGGTCCTGTAACTTTGGGTGATCCAATTTTGTTGTTGCGGAACTGATCGGTGATCTGCCGACTGCCCATTTCTGTCGCCAACTTAGTTCTTCCCCAGGACTGGCATGCTGGAACTTTAGGTGAGCTAAAACGCCACTTGGCGGTGCGCCGAGTGGTCTTGGCGATCACCAGGATTGCTTTTTCTTCACTTCTTTAGCTTTTTAGTTCCTTTTTGTCCGGTCATATCCATTCCTTGCTCCTGATCCTTCATAGCTGTAAATGAACACTTTAACATCAGTTTAGAGCATAAATTAGGCATTAGATGACACTTATACTATCAAAATAAAGCCCTAATGAGTTGAAATCTCAGACTCATCCATCACTAGACCAAAATGATCATACCCTTGCACTCAGCCTCGTTAAAAACCTTAAAAGACCTTTGTGATTTTGAGTGAGCTGAAAATAATGTTGATTGGAAAATAAGGGCAATATGGGTAGAATCATGCATGTGTTCATCTTTGGGAGTGCGAGATTTGTATTTGATTCTAAAATCTTAAATTATTGATGAATTTTGTGTGAACATGGAATCATCCTTGATGTGAGGGCATTTGAATGCTTTTGTTGAACTTGAACTTGCATTTGAAGCAAGCATTGTGAGCTTGAGTCTATTTGATAATGGTTAGTCACAATTTGAAACTTAGAGTGCACAATTGAACATTGCATGTGAAATTTGAACCTCTTATGTTCATTTGTGTTGAGTCATGAGTAGCACTATTTGTAGACATCCTTGTTGAACTGATTGATCTTGAGTTTTACTTGAGGACAAGCAAAAGTTTAAGTTGGAGGTGTTCATGAGTCTGAGATTTCGACTCATTTAAGGCTTTGTTTTCATAGTTTTACTGTCCTTAATGCCTAATTTATGCCCTAAATTGATGTTAAAGTGTTGATTTGCAACAATGAAGGCTGAGAATCAAGGCATGGACAATACAGGGCAAAAAGGAACAAAGAAAGTTGAAGAAGTTGAAGAAAGGCAATCCTAGTGATCGCCAAGACCATTCGACGATCCGCTGAGTGGCTCTTTAGCTCGCCAAAAGTTCCAACATACCAGCCCTGGGGAAGAACCTACTTGGTATTGGAAATGGACAGTCGGCGGACTGCCGAGTGGATTGGATACCTCGATCCTGATCGCCTAAAGTCACAGAACCCTGAGGATAAAGATTCAAGGCAAACCAGCGATGGAATGGAGCAATGGGCGTGTGGCCAACTTTGTCGGTGACTGTCACGCCTCAAATCCCATTGAGACGGACAGGCGCCCGATGTTGTAAAGGCCCGAGAGAACCCACATATAACATGTACCTACCATGTGTTTATCTATGATAATCATGAAACTCTAACAAGTATACGTATAAGGTACAATGATAAAAGAACAACATAGGTAGGGCCAAAATATTTACACATGACTCGGCCGTTGAGGCCAAAACTGTTAAGGAACCAACCATAACTCCATGCTATGCATTAGTCTACAAAGCCTCTATATGATAGACAGACTTAGAGTAGGTCGGGACAGACCCCGCCTTACCCTTAACTACGTTACAATACCAAAATGAATCTACCAAGGACTCAGTAAAGCTCTGAATCAACCTGGAGCTCACCAAAACTAGTCGAGTGTTATGTGCTCCTATTGAGGAGGTCTACTAGCTGGAGTACTTGTGCCTGCAACATGAAATGCAGCGTCCCCCACTAGGGATGCCAGTACGAAAAAATATACTGAATATGTAAGGCAATAACATATATAAAACAAGGGCTCGAATGAAATTAAGTATCAATATATGAGTGCATAGATCAGAATAGAAGATAACCTTTGTTTACTCTTGTGGGATCATGTATGTTACATTCTTTTCTTTACTTTTCTGTACTTTCTAATCTTTGTAGGGCATGTGATACAAATGACCAGCTGATCAGTGGTAGAAGAGGATCACCCATGCTAGGCATTTTAACCCCTGGGATGCGGTCCTCATAATTACACAAATTTGGATCGGCCCATGCTAGGGTTTCGCCCCTGAGCTGCCACCTTTCTATCCCAATTGGGATTGGCCCATGCTAGGCTTTCGCCCCTGAGTTTCCACCCATAATTATACAGATTGCTTCACTTAGGCTCTTTAATCTTTGAGATTGTTGTTTTAGTGATCATAATCATTTTTGAGATTTGGAACTACGGACCAGTAGTAGAAGACATGAAAATAATAACTTCAAGGCAGTAACAATGACATAAGGAGCTATGTAACATCAATGCATTACTTATGAGCTTAAATGACACAATTGACTTCATTTGACTAAGAGGAAAATTTACCAAGCTTGCTTTTGCAAAAACCATTTCTATACTCGCACATAGGATGATAATTATACAAATGTAGAGTAATGAACATATAATGAAGTAATTCGACACACTAAGAAGAGGTGAAAAAATATTGTTAGCTATTCTGAGATCGTACGCTACCACTATGTTTCCCTCACTAGGGATAGAGCTTAGGAAGTTCACTTTGTTGATATTAATTGAAATTACCAGATTTCATGCCAAGGAATATGGAATCGAATAGCCTTACATACCTTATTCTCTGACCAATACAACAATCACAATTCATCCTCCCCTTTTAGGTGTTAATCTACAATATAAGTCATGATAAACTAAAATTAGCAGCTATCACACCCTGAGCCTCGTAAAACAGTAGCTAACTTTGACGGATAATGATCCCATACAGCCCTTAAAATAATGTGTATCACCACACCCTCCTTTTGTGTCCAATACAGACCTTATGTATCATTTCCCAAGATTACCCAAGCTGCCCCAACAACAATACACATAAAACAGCCTCAAATATTCTTTATCAGACAACCAAATATTGAACTCACCACCCCCTTGAGTTCTTCATGACAGCACACCCATAATTCCTCACTCAAACTCATACATAAAGAGGATAAAAAATAGAGCAGTCACCTTCCAAGCTACTTTAAACCAACACTAATCATATAAGAAACATGGTCCCTCACCTATACGATAAGTCTATGCCAAGTATCATATGAATAGAACTAACTTATGCGTAATACGGGGTGTTACATCCTCCCCCCTTAAGAACATTTATCCTCGACTGTTAGCATGGTTATCCAGCCCAAACAAGTTCAAGCCTAAGTTACGTACTACTATTAATCCATAATACAGATAAACTTATACTTACTTGTCAATGCCTCAACTCAACATTTTCATCTTTCTCATTGCTCTGGAAGAGATGAGGATACTTCAATTTCATTGCTTCTTCCGCTTCCCATGTAACTTCTTCTACTTGTTGGTTTCTCCATAGTACTTTTACAGAAGCTACTTCTTTATTTCTTTACTTCCTAACTTGTCGATCCAGAATAGCAATGGGTACTTCTTTATAAGTGAGATGTCCCGTAAGTTGTACATCTTTAGTAGGAGTAATACGAGATGGGTCACCTATACACTTTTGAAGCATTGAGATGTGAAACACCAGATGAACTGTTGAAAGCTCTTGTGGTAGCTCTAACTCATAGGCTACTTGGCCAACTCTTCGAATAATCTTATATGGCCCTATATAGCGGGGACTCAACTTCCCCTTTTTACCAAACCTCATTACCCCTTTCATTTGAGACACCTTCAAGAACGCCCAATACCCTATGAAAAACTCTAGTCCTCTTCTTCTAACATCTGCATATGATTTGTGTTGACTTTGAGCTGTTGCTAGACGTTGTTGTATCACCTTAAATTTTTCCATAGCTTGATGAACAAGATCTGGCCCAAATAAGGCAGTTTCACCCACTTCAAACCAGCCGATTGGTGATCTACATTTTCTACCATATAAAGCTTCATAAGGTGCCATTTTAATACTCGAATGGTAGCTATTGTTGTATGCAAACTCGATCAGTGGCAAATGATCATCCCAACTACCTTTGAAGTCTAATATACAAGCTCGCAGCATATCCTCAAGTGTTTGAATTGTACATTCTGCCTGACCGTCTTTTTGGGAGTGGAAGGTTGTACTTAAATTCACTTGTGTTCCCAAACTCTTCTTAAATGACTTCCAAAAATTTGCAGTGAATTGAGCTCCCCTATCAGATATAATAGAGATTGGTAGTCCATGTAGACGAACTATCTCTTTAATATACAACCTTGCATACTCTTCAACTGTATAAGTAGTCTTGACCGGCAAGAAGTGCATTGATTTGGTCAGTCTATCAACAATTACCCATATAGAATCAAACTTCTGAAATGAACGAGGCAAACCAGTGACAAAATCCATGTTGATCATGTCCCACTGCCAAATTGGAAGTTCAATACGCTGCATATAACCTCCAGGCTTTTGGTGCTCTACTTTTACTTGTTGACAATTTGGACATTGAGCCACAAATTCTGCAATGTTCTTCTTCATGTCACCACACCAATACACTTCTTTCAAGTCATGGTACATTTTGGTTGACCCCGGATGGATAGAATATCTTGAATGATGTGCTTCCATCATAATCCTCTTTCTTAGTCCATCAATATTGGGTACACACAATCTATTTTGGCACCGGAGTACTTCATCTTCTGTAATCTCAAATGTTATTGTCATACCTTTCTGTACATTCTCTTTAATTTGTGATAGAATAGGGTCCTTATACTGCTTCTCTTTCACTTCAGCCACTAATGAAGATTCTGCCACATTCTGCACGATAACCCATTCATCCGGAGACTCAAGAAGGCGAACCCCCAAGCTAGCTAGTTGGTATAGATCCTTAGTTATTCCTTGTTTTTCCACAGGCTGCCTGTAAGTGCTTGCAATTGTTTTACGACTTAATGCATCAGCTACTACATTTGATTTCCCGGGATGATACAAGATATCAATGTCATAATATTTTAATAGCTCAAGCCATCTTCGGTGCCTCAGATTTAGGTCCTTTTGCTTAAAGATATATTGCAAACTCTTGTGATCAGTATATATGTCAACATGAACTCCATATAAGTAGTGGCGCCATATCTTCAAAGCAAATACAACTGCTGCTAACTCTAGATCATGGGTTGGATAATTTTTCTCATATGGCCGCAACTGCCTTGAGTTATAAGCTATTACTTTTCCGTGTTGCATCAATACACATCCTAACCCCACTCACGAAGCATCACAATACACTGCATACTCTTCTGTGCCCTCTGGAAGTACCAGTATAGGTGTGGAAGTCAATTTATTCTTCAGCTCTTGGAAGCTTCTTTCACATGTATCACTCCATTGAAACTTATTTTATTTGTGTGTTAGCTTTGTTAAGGGTGCTGAAATGGAAGAAAATCATTCAACGAACCTCTTATAATAACCTGTCAATCCAAGAAAACTATGAACCTCTGTAGGCGTTGTAGGTCTTGGCCAGTTCTTCACCGCTTCTATCTTCTGGTTATCAACCCTTATTCCTTCATCAGATACAATATGACCTAAGAATTTCATAGATTTCAACCAAAACTCATATTTAGAGAACTTTGCATACAACTTACGATCATGAAGAATTTGTAAAACCTTCCTCAAGTTATTAGCATAGTCCTCTTCCGATCTTGAATACACCAAAATGTCATCTATGAATACTATCACGGACACATCTAAAAATGGCTTGAACACCCTATTCAACAAATCCATAAAATTTATTGGTGCATTTGTTAGGCCGAATAACATGACTAAAAACTCAAAATGACCATACCGTATTCGGAAAGCTGTCTTGGGTATATCTTTGTCTTTGACCCTCACTTGGTGATAACCCGACCTCAAGTCGATCTTTGAAAAACACTTAGCACCTTGTAACTGATCAAACAAATCATCAATTCTAGGGAGAAGATATTTGTTCTTAATTTTTACTTTATTCAACTGTCGGTAGTCAATGGACATTCTCAACGAGCCATCTTTCTTACGTACAAAAAAACTGAAGCTCTCCATGGGACATACTAGGCCTTATGAATCCTTTTTCTAATAAGTCTTTTAATTGATCCTTCAACTCCCGTAATTCTGTCGGGGCCATTCTATAGGGAGGCATGGAGATAGGTTGAGTATCTGGAATCACATCAATACCAAACTCTACTTCTCATTCTGGAGGCAAATCCGGAAGATCTTCAGGAAATACATCGGGAAATTCATTTACCACCGGAATGGATTGAAGGGTTGGTGGCTCTGCATCTATATTTTTAACTCTCACCAGATGACATATCTGTCCTTTGGACATGATCTTCTTTTCCTTAAGATAAGAAATAAATTTACCTTTTGGCGCCCTAATATTACCTTTCCATTCGAGGACTGCCTCTTTTGGAAAATGGAAATGCACTATCTTGGTTCGGCAATCTACCATGGCATAACAAGAAGCTAACCAATCCCTACCCATTATAACATCAAAATCTATCATTTCTAGTTCAACAAGGTTAGCCAATGTATCATGTTCACAAACAGTTACTATGCAATTACGATAGACCCTTCTAGCTATAATAGACTCGCCAACCGGCGTAGACACTTCAAATGGTTTAACCAATAATTCTGGTATTTTTTAAAACTTCCCACCAATCCATGGAGTGACATATGATAGTGTAGACCCCGGATCAATTAATGCATATACAATATGTGAAAAGATGGACAATGTACCTGTAACCACATCCGGAGAGGCTTCCAAATTTTGCTGATCCCCTAGGGCATATGTGCGATTCTGAACTCCACTAGAATTAGCTGCTCCCCTAGCTCCTCTACCACAATCAGTAGGCATCTGTCCCCTACCTAAAGAAGGTTCCGATGATGATGATGCAGCAATTGATCTAGTAGGTTGTGCCACACCACCCACGCCCCTATGAGGGAAATTTCTCATCATATGACCTGGTGTACCACACCAAAAACAAGCATTTGTCCCAAACCGACATGCACCTAAATGATTTCTTCCACATTGTTTACAAGACTGTCGAGGAGGTCTTGATTGGCTCATATTTCCCTGCTCTTGGTGCCCCGCTGTTCGTGAACCTTGGCTTTCACCTCTTTGCCCAAACTGATTGCCCCTAGACTCTTGAAATCGAGGTGGGGCACTAGTTGTAGAGTAGGAAAATGATGGCCTAGGTGGTCTATTAATGAAACGAGGCCTAAACTCACCTTGGGATGGCATAAACTGCCCCGTGGATTTGGCTCTCTTGGACTTCCCTCTTTCCAACTCTTGGGTCCTTCTTCTTTGTCTTTGATCCTCAAACTTTTGTGCAAAAGCTTGCATTCTTGCTATATCCATGTCTTTATTCAATGAAGCAATGGTACAATCTCTAACTAGATATGAATCCAATCTATCCATGTATCGATGAACTCTATCCCTCATAGTAGCAACAACATTATGAGTGTATCTGGACAAGGAATTAAATTAGAGATTGTACTCCCTCACGCTCATATTCCCTTGGTGGAGATTTAAGAACTGATCTGCATGGGCCTCCCGAATCTCTAATGGTAGATAATGGTCAAGGAACGTCTTTTTAAAATCTTTCCAAATAATTGAAGGTGCACCTATACCCCTAGATTGTTTCCAAGCCTCGTACCAAAAAATGGCCACGCCCTTTAATCTATATACTACTAGCTCAGCTGCTTCTTTATCCGATACATGCATAACATCCAAAGTCCACTGGATTAGATCGATAAAGTCTTACGGGTCTTCATTAGGATGTGACACGGTGAATGATGGAGGGTCAAAATTAAGAAAATCATGTATACGCACACTAGCAGCCCTGTCTACACCTCTAGTACCTGCAATTGGACCCTCTTTCCCTTGGTCCGCAACTACACGAGTCAATAATTGGACCGCATTCTATAAATCTTGCTCTGTAGCATTAATAGGGGGTTCTTGAGGTGCTGCTTCCCTCCTTAGTTCTTCTGGAGATGGAGGCATTGGGGAAGTCTGTGATAGAGACTCATCGTGAGCCTCGCTTTGTTCACCATGCCTAGATGGTAATTGGCTGGTCCCTTCTCCGACAGCCACATCTATTTGCTTACCTGTACTTTTACTCCTTCTCATAACCGGCATCTTTACTATAATAAAGCAATTCAAAAGTTAGATACGATTCACCTACAATATTGGTTCTACCGCACGATCTAAGAGATGAAAGAAAGAGACAACTCCTAAATGTCCCGTAGCTTCTTGCCTATAGATGTGGTGCACAACACATCCATAAGCAAGACACTACATAAACACGACCTTTTAGACTCCCTAGGATAACTTGCTCTAACCCACTTTTGTCATGCCTCAAATCCCATTGAGACGGACAGGCACCCGATGCCATAAAGGCTCGAGAGAACCCACTTATAACCTGTACCTACCATGCGTTTATCTAAGATAATCATGAAACTCTAACAAGTATACGTGTAAACTACAATGATAAAATAACAACATAGGTAGGGCCAAAATATATACACATGACTCGACCGTTGAGGCCACAACTATTAAGGAACCAACCATAACTCCATGCTATGCATTAGTCTACAAAGCCTCTATAAGATAGACAGAATTAGAGTAGGTCGGGACAGACCCCACCTTACCCTTAACTACTATAAAATACCAAAATAAATCTACCAAGGACTCAGTAAAGCTCTAAATCAACCTGGAGCTCACCAAAAGTAGCTGAGTGTCGTGTGCTCCTATTGAGGAGGTCTACTAGCTGGAGTACCTGTGCCTGCAGCATCAAATGCAGCGTCCCCCGCTAGGGAAGTCAGTACGAAAAAATGTACTGAATATGTAAGGCAATAACATATATAAAACAAGGGCTCGAATGAAATCAAGTATCAATATATGAGTGCATAGATCAGAACAGAAGACCACCTTTGTTTACTCTTGTGAGATCAGGTATGTTACATTCTTTTCTTTACTTTTCTATACTTTATAATCTTTGTAGGGCATGTGATACAAATGACCAGCTGATCAGTGGTAGAAGAGGATGACCCATGCTAGGCATTTTAACCCATGTGATGCGGCCCTCATAATTACACAAATTGGGATCGGCCCATGCTAGGCTTTCGCCCCTGAGCTGCCCTCTTTCTATCCCAATTGGGATTGGCCCATGCTAGGCTTTAGCCCCTGAGCTGCCACCCATAATTATACAGATTGCTTCACTTAGGCTCTTTAATCTTTGAGATTGTTGTTTTGGTGGTCATAATCATTTTTGAGATTTGGAACTACGGACCAGTAGTAGAAGACATGAAAATAATAACTTCAAGGCAGTAACAATGACATAAGGAGCTATGTAACATCAATGCATTACTTATGAGCTTAAATGACACAATTGACTTCAATTGACTAAGAGGAGAATTCACCAAGCTTGATTTTGCAAATACCATTTCTATACTCGCACATAGGATGATAATTATACAAATGTAGAGTAATAAACATATAATGAAGTAATTCGACACACTAGGAAGAGGTGAAAAAATATTGTTAGCTATTTGGAGATCGTACGTTGCCACTATTTTTTCCTAACTAGGGATAGAGCTTAGGAAGTTCACTTAGTTGATATTAATTGAAATTACCAGATTTCATGCCAAGGAATATGGAATCGAATAGTCTTACATACCTTATTCTCTGACCAATACAACTATCACGATTCAGCCTCCCCTTTTAGGTGTTAATCTACAATATAAGTCATGATAAACTAAAATTAGCAGCTATCACACTGTGAGCCTCGTAAAAAAGTAGCTAACTTTGACGGATAATGATCCCATACAGCCCTTAAAATAATGTGTATCACCACACCCTCCTTTTGTGTCCAATACATACCTTATGTAAACTTTCCCAAGATTACCCAAGCTGCCCCAACAACAATACATATAAAACAACCTCAAATATTCTTTATCAAACCACCAAATATTGAACTCACCACCCCCTTTAGTTCTTCATGACAGCACACCCATAATTCTTCACTCAAACTCATACATAATGAGGAAAAAAATGGAGCAGTCACCTTACCTCAAATTCTGCAATTTCTCTTTATAACTTGAACTCTTCTAGAACTTCAACTTCCCTTCACACTTATACCAAAGAAGAAGAGAAAAGTTTCTATATAACCAAGAAAAAATGAGCAGTAGCTTGTGGGACCTTGTACTTATAATTAAGCATGAATGACATGTTTTCCTAGTCTTCCATGGGAGAATTAAGCTAAATCCATAAGTGTTTTGCTTACCTTGGTTTGCAGATATGAAGGTTTCTTCAAGAACCCTTGAAGAAATTTTTAGGCTGCTCTTGAGAGAAAAGAGAGAGATAGCTGAAGTTAATTCTGAATTTTGTGTGTTAAAATGAGTGAAAAGATCAACTTATATTGGATTTATATGAAGCCTTCTTGACCATTAAAAAAAATCCTCTAGAACCTCCCTTTTTTTGGTCCATTTTCAGCCATCAATTGCTCAAGCAGGTGATGCACCTGCTTATGTACATTAAGCAGCTCAAAAGGTCAAACTAGGTGATGCACCTACTTGCCTTTACTTGGGCTTTATTACATTGGGCCTTGGCAGATTTTGCTGTTGGGTTTCCTTTCACTTTTATTTTCTTTTACTTAGTTTGGGCCTTAAGTGATCCCATTAATATAAGCCTAAATCTGATTCATTAACCTTGGGCCCTTAACTATATCCATATAGCTCAAGTAGGTGATGCAGCTAGTAGCTTAATTAAGCCAAGCAAGCAGCTCACCATTTTATTCCATTCTCTAAATGTTAATTCCTTTTGCATTAACTTAGCACTTAAATTTGAGCTTTAAACTCAATTACCACCTTACTATCTCAAGTTTAAATACTTCCGTTGAGGTTAACTTGGAGTACACATGCTGAAACGTGCAAGGCATCACATAACCTTCCAAGTTAGTTTAAACCAACACTAATCATATAAGAAACATGGTCCCTCACCTATACGATAAGTCTTCCAAGTATCATATGAATAGAACTAACTTATGTGTAATATGGGGTGTTACATCGACGCTCAACTTACTTCGCCTAATGGTCCTGAAGGCCAAAATTTGGGAAACTATAAATTAAAATTTAAAAAGTAGAAAAAGGAGTGGAGTCCTATCTAGTCTGGAATCCAGTTCTTCCTGAGTAATTTCTCCATTGTAGAACTTTAAGTTTTCTTTTGAGACTTTGTTTTGAAGAGTTTTCAATTGAGTTTTCGATATTAAGCATTTTGGATCATTGTAAAGACTTGGATTGCAATACCCAGATTGTGGAGAACGTAATTGGTATTGATTTCTTTCTTTTTATGATGTGTGGCTAAAACTCCAATACTTGGGGTGTGATCATGTGATTATTTGATTCAATTAACTTATGGGTATTGTTGTTTACTGATTTAAATGCTGATTTGAAGTGGGTTTAATTGATAGCTATGTATTAATCTATAAATTGTAGTTGCAAATGCAATTCTATTTTAGTGTTCTGGGCTTGCTTGAGAAAGTGGTTTTAGAACAAAGGTTATTGATTGATGTTTGTAGTAATGGGGTTGTTGTGGGTTCAGCTCGAGAGAGTGAATCTTCACTCGATTCTACATATCTAGCTCAAGAGAGTAGATAAATTGAGGTTTTGGGTTGCTTATAGTGTTATGCTTGTCGAGGTTCGAGAGAACTCGCCTGATTCATAATAGTTGTTTGAGAGAAAACTATTGCATCTATAGTCTAGCCTACCCACTGAGGTTCAGCAATTGTGAGTAATCTCCAATTACCCATATAGTGAAATTAGCTTATAATCGATCACATCCCCGATAATTTCTCTCTACTTATTATTTCCCCTATTTTCGTAATTGTTATAGTTGTTAATTGACAAACCAAATTCCCCCATCTGACATTCATGTCAACCCCTTTGATTTATCTAAATGATTTCGATAATTTCTATTTCTATAACCAATTAGACCACATTTATAACTTCGTAATTGAATTTGAACTTGTACCGCTCCCTATGGGTTCGACCCCATATCTTTGTTGGGTTTTATACTAGACTACGATCGCCTACACCTATTAATTTATGAGGTGTAGTTGAGCGTTTATCAATCACCCATGACCTCTAGATGAGAAGGATATGAGGTGATTTCCCATAATCTTTAAAGGAGAGTAAGAGGCGACTACCCTTATTCCCTAATGTTGGACATGGATGCAATTACCCATGATCCCCTATAGAAAGATGTGGAGGCGAATACCCATATATTATAATGAAAGGACATGGAGGCGAATACGTATGATTCCTTATAAAATGATGTGGAGGTGAATACCCGTGTCATATGATGATTGGGCATGTAGACGAATACCTATGATCCCATAAGATGGACATGGAGGAGAATACCCATGACCATATATATAAGGCAAGAGGCGACTACCCATGCGCCTTTATAGGAAGGCAAGGAGGTGATTCCCCATGTCTATAAAAGATAAGCTAAAGATGAGAATGATAGGTGATAAGCTTGGATGAATGCTAAGGTTGCCTACGATGATGAGTAAGACTTGTGGAGGATTATCCATGTCTTGGCTAAGTATGCTTTGAGGTTACTTTATGAAGTATTCCTTTTATGTTATGACGATCTATTTTATGCATTGACTATGCTTATGTCTTATAATGTCTAACTCTTGTGCTTATGTTGATGTTTATGCAATCTATCATATTTAGTACATTCTTGTACTAACGCATACTCTTGCCTACATTTTCTATTCAAATGTAGGGTCCGGCGATATCGAATCTCATCCCTGTGGCTAGGACCTTAGTAGGAGGCAAGCTTGAAGATTGGTGAGTCCTCATAGCATTCGAGGATTTGGCTACCATTTCCTTATGTCTTTCATTTTATGTCTTGAACATCATTGTATGGGTTGTGTCCCAATGACTCTTTGTATTAGACAGTTTTGAGACGATTGTATGAGACTTCTGCTTTGTTTTATACAACTTTGATTGTGTTGAAAATGGTTTTAAATTTTACCGCATTTCTATAATCTTGACTATGAAAGCTAAGTGGCTTATATAAGGCCTCTCGGGGTCTTTTTTGCCATGTTATGTCTAGGGTATACCCATGGGTTGTGACAAACTTGGTAATCAGAGAACAAGGTTTAGAATGGTTCTAAGATGTCTCAAAACCACGTCTAGAAGAGTCTTGTTCATAAGTGTGAAGCGCGCCACATTTATGAATGAGAGGCTACAAGATGCTTAGGAAACTTCACTTCTTCATTTCTCTAAGTCGTGCGATAGAGTTTGACTCTATAAGGTCTTTCTCCTAGTCCTTACCCGATGGTCTACAGGATATGACTACCATAAGGGCTTTTGCTAGAAGGACCGAGGGAGAAAATGTTGATCAAGGAGCTCCTCTTCAAACTCCTCAAGCTACGGTTGACCCTTTGGCCGACCAAGTGACTAATGCAAAGTTTAGGACTTCTTTACAAGTGTTGGCTCAAGCCGTGACGGCCCAAGCCAATAGGGAAGTTGTGAACCCAAATGTGGGTATGGCGGCATCTAGAGTGAGGGACTTCACTAGGATGAATCCTCCAGAATTCTATGGTTCCAAGGTTGAGGAAGACCCTCAAGAGTTCATTGATGAGGTTTATAAGATTTTGTCCATTATGGGAGTGACTCTGGTGGAAAAGGCGGAATTGGCCGCTTATCAACTTAAGGGGGTTGCTCAAATTTGGCTCAACCAATGGAAGGAAGAAAGACTGATAGATGCGGGTCCCCTAGAATGGGAAAGGTTCAAGTCCACTTTTCTTGATAGGCTCTTTCCTCTTGAGATGAGAGAGGCTAAAGTGCATGAGTTTATCAATCTCCGACAAGTAAATATGAGCGTGAACTAATACGCATTGAGATTCACTCAATTGTCTTAGTATGCTCCTTCTATTGTTACCGACTCTAGGGCAAGGATGAGCAAGTTCATTTTGGGTGTGTCTGACTTGGTAGTGAAAGAGTGTCGTACCGCTATGCTAGTCCATGACATGGATATTTCTCTTCTTATGACTCATGCCCAACAGGTTGAAGAGGAAAAGCTCAAGGAGAGGTCTAGGGAAACAAAGAGGGCAAGGATGGATGATGGCAACTTTTCATACTCTAGGTCCGGTGGATGTGGTCATTCAAGGTTTCGACAAAGGTTTTCTGGGCAAGGTTCTTCTAATTTTCCTCCAAGGTCTAACAAGGAAAGGGTGTCTAACCCTAAACCTCAAGGAGGTGGAAATGGGCCTTCTTTGCCAGATTATGGTAAGTGTGGAAGAAAGCATGTGGGAGAATGTCTAGCGGGTTCCAATGCTTGTTTTGGTTGTGGTAAGACGGATCACAAGATAAGGCATTGTCCTTCAGTTGCTTAGAATAAGGGAGATAGTCTTCGTAGGGCTCAATCCTACCCTTCATTCGGTCGTGGTTCGGGCAAGAATGCTCCTAAGCAAAATAGGTTATATGCTCTTCAGACTCGAGGTGAACAAGAGGGTTCTCCCGATGTGGTTACCGGTATGTTGAAAGTTTTCCAATTAGATGTCTATTCTTTATTTGATCCCGGTGCTACTTTGTCTTTTGTGACGCCATATGTGGCTATGAGATTTGATGTGCTTCCATATGTGTTATTAGATCTTTTTTCTGTCTCTACTCCTGTTGGTGATTCTCTGTTGGCTGAGAGGGTTTATAGAAAGTGTCCCGTCTCCTTCTCCCATAGAGTTACTCTTGTTGATTTGGTAGAGCTTGATATGCTAGATTTTGATGTCATCCTTGGGATGGATTGGTTGCACTCTTGTTATGCTTCTATTGATTGTAGAACCGGTGTAGTCAAGTTTCAGTTCCCGAATGATTCTGTCCTAGAATAGAAGGGGGAAATTCTATGCCGAAAGGTCGGTTTATTTCATATCTTAAAGCTAGAAAAATGATTTCTAAGGGTTGCTTGTACCATCTAGTTAAGGTGAGGGATATGGATTCCGAAACCCCTATTCTTGAGTCGGTCCCCGTTGTGAATGAGTTTCTGGAAGTGTTCCCAGATGATCTATCCAATATTCCTCTTGAAAGGGAAATAGACTTCGGTATTGACCTTCTCCTAGATACGCAACCTATTTCTATTTCTCCTTATAGAATTGCTCTGGCAGAACTTAAGGAGTTGAAAGAACAATTGAAGGATTTGGTGGATAAGGGTTTCATCCAACCGAGTATCTCTCCATGAGGTGCTCCAGTTTTATTTGTTAAGAAGAAAGATCGTTCACTTCGTATGTGTATTGACTATCGGCAATTGAACAAGGTGACCATTAAGAATAAGTATCCTCTTCCAAGGATAGATGATTTATTTGACCAACTTCAAGGTGCGAGTTACTTTTCTAAGATTGACCTTAGGTCGGGTTATCACCAGTTGAGGGTGAAGAATGATGATATTCCGAAAACAGCTTTTAGAACCCGCTATGGTCATTATGAGTTCTTGGTGATGTCGTTTGGCTTGACTAATGCTCCGGCGGCATTTATAGATTTGATGAATAGGGTGTTTAGACAATACCTTGATATGTTTGTAATTGTGTTCATTGATGATATTTTGATCTATTCAAGAAGTGAGGATGATCACACTAATCATTTGAGAATTGTGTTGCAAATCCTTAAGGAACAACAACTCTTTGAAAAATTAGCAAATTTGAGTTTTGGCTAAGGTCTTTAGCTTTCCTTGGTCATATTGTTTCAAGTAAGGGTATTGAGGTAGATCCTAAAAAGACGGATGCCGTCAAGATTTGGCCTAGACCTCTATCACCTTCAGATATTAGAAGTTTCTTGGATTTAGCTGGTTATTATAGAAGATTTGTTGAGGGGTTTTCTACGATTGCCTCTCTATTGAAAGCTTTGACTCAAAAGAAGGATAAGTTCATATGGTCCGAAGCTTGTGAGAAAAGTTTTCAATAGTTGAAAGATAGACTTACTTCCGCTCTGGTGTTGACTTTACCGGATGGGACATATGATTTTTTTGTTTATTGTAATGCCTCGAGAATTGGGTTAGGATGTGTGCTTGTTCAAAATGGGAAATTCATTGCCTATGCTTCAAGGCAACTTAAGGTTCATGAGAAGAATTCACTACTTAAAAACTGCCAAAAAGCAATGGAAAAAGGCGAGGGACTGCGTCGCTTTTTATGCCAAAAGCGACGGAAAAGCGATGCAGTCAATCTCATCAATTTTTTGGCTCGACGCTTTTCCAAAAGTGACGGACTAGGTTGCCAAAAAGCGACAGACTGCGTCGCCTATTGTTTTTTTAAAAAAAAAAAATTAATAATGTGACGCCGTCCGTCGCTTTTTTAAATGTTTTCTTTTTTTTAATTTATAAAAAGCGACGAAGTTCGTCACTTTTCTTACTTTTGAATTTTTTTTAAATCTTTAAAAGCGACGGACTAAGAGACGCTGTCCGTCGCTTTTCTTTCAATTTAATTTTAAAAAATCCAAAAAAGCGACGGACTAAAGGACTCTGTCAGTCACTTTTTTTGTATTTTTAAAAAATGAAACCTAGAAAAGCGACGGACTAAAGGACCCTGTCCATCGCTTTTCTAGGTTTTTAAAAAAATTAAAATCCAGCAAAGCGACGGACAAAACCACCCTGTCCGTCGCTTTTTCTTCAATTTTTTTGACAGCAGAAACTGCCAGTTTCTGCTGCCTACCTACAAAAGCAATTCAATTCAATTCATTTCAGAGCCAATCAAACACGCAACATTATAAAGAGGCTACACAAAACATAAAACAACAAACTTAAATTAACATTCAAAAATATCTAAATCACAATTTAAAGACTTATAAAGTCTTTCAAAATTCATTTCAAAATTTCAATAAGTTCATAAAAGAGACCTAAACTAGGGAGTGCGATCTACAAAATCATCTTCCTCCTCACTGTCGTCGTCGGTGTCCTCAGGAGCCAAATATATAGTAGGTCAACGAGCGAGGTTTAGCACTTGTTCTTTGATTTTCTGAACGGTCGCACTCATGCTTTTTTGTTCAGCTACTCTTCTCCGCTCAGACTCTACCAGTGCCGATGTATGTTGTGCTATTTGAGCCGACATAGCAGCAATCTGAACACCATCAAGTGCCTCGGCTCGACGTGATGATCCAATACCTTGTAAGCCTGACTGGAGTCGTCTTAAATCGTTTCGAGAGCCTCGACCATAGACTCTACCTTTGTGTGTCCCCCCTACCACTTTTTCTGGCCAAATTTGGGTGGACAGTTCAGGTGTCATTTGGACCGAACTATCTAGATTCTCATTGACGTACTGATTAAACTCATTCTGCATATTAAATATAAAAATTGACATCAATATATATACATATCATAAATATATTCATTATTAATATATATTATTCATATTAAATAACTTACAAAAGTTCGTTCAGCCCTTTCCTCAAGCCACACGTCCAGATCTGACTCATTTTCTTTCTTCTTCACGTGAGTCTTCTTGAAAACCTCCGGTACAAGGGGAGTGCGCCCCATTTATTTTTCCTATAAATAAAAATGAAATTAATATCATAACGATATTAATCATCTAATTATTTATTCAAAAGTTTAAATTAGAACTTACCATATCTCTTGTAATTGTTCCAATGCTCTTTGCACCTCCAGTGTGCAATGAGCCACCCTTAAGACTGCCTCTAGCCTTTTTGGCTTGTTCAAACATCGCCTTGAACTTATCTGTGTTCCAATATTGGTGCAATTCATCAAACACATGAGGCAACATCCAACTCGGACACTGATCAGTATCTCGGGCTTTCTTTAGCCAGCTAGACACTCTCGCGGATGCCCATCTCTCAAATGTTGTCGTAATGACCATATTAAACCTCAGTTCCCAAGTACACATAGTCTGAAAAAAATGAATAACGTTAGATAATTAAAAAAAGTAAAGGATACTAAAATTAATAAACTTAACTAAAAAATTATTTACCTTAAATTCATTAAACATCGTCTGACGTATACTGTTTGGGATCTCACTCCAGGAGTGATAAACATGTGTAAAAAGCCTTCTCACAGAGTCTTTTAAAGGTCGGGCAGCATCCTTTGCAGGATACCACCTACAAAACACATAATAAACATGTTAGTTCATGAATAATATATTAAAGATGCTCAAATAAGTAAAATAAAGTAACAATTAGATAACAAAACAAACTTACGATGACCCATCCGGCTCAATCATGACTCTGCCAATCCTGTCCCTCTGTTCCGGTGCTAGAGCAGACGTCTCATCTGGTGTAGGTGTAGGTGATACACCAAGATGCACATAATGTTGAGTCAATGGAGGTGTACCGGCCACAACATCTGACTGCTCATTACTAGAATCTCTAATCCTCATGGCAGATAGCTGAGGAGATGTACCTATGGGATATGGAGAGGAAGATGGAGTACGGCTAGCCGATAAGGGTCGGGCTCGATGAATAGCCTGTAAAGGTAGGTCCTCGTAGCGCCGTGGAGGCAGTAATTGTGAAGTAGAGGAAGCACCGGCTGGTCGACGGTAATTAGGATAATATTACCGAGGATCCGCCGTACCAAATGGAACAGCCAATAAATGAGTATCATGAGTAATGCGCTCCGGTGCAGAAGAAAGAAATCCTGGAATATCCTCAGAATCTATAGGTCTCCTGGACTTCTTCTTTTTAGCCTTACTAGGCTGACTAACTCCGAGATGCTCGCGAGATCTATCACCCTCACCCCCGATGACATCTGTACGCAAATTTACATGGATAATATATAAAAATCATAAATTAAATAAAATTAGTATTAGCAAAATAAATAACTTACATACTAGCTATATAGTCTATCATTCTACTTTTATTCCTCCTCGCTTGTTTCATTTCCATCACTCTCCCATTCTTCCTCCTCAATTGTTTCATTTTTATTGTCATATTCTTCGTTATCAAATGAATCATTTTCCCCATCCTCATTTACTTCTTCCTCAACATTTATCATTATCTCATCATCAGATACTTCTTCTAATATGTGTTGAGGATGTTCTAGTGTGGTTTCCAATTCAACATCAACTTGTTGCTGAACAATTGCAACCTCATTTTGGTACGCCACATATAAGACATTGTGAATTTCAATTCTTCCCACAGGTTTAGTCTTTATAACAATCCACCAATCAGTTTTGTCTCTACGCAATGGATATGGAGCGTAATACACTTGTTTAGCATTATGTGCAATGATGAAAGGATCATAACTTCTATATTTTCTGGTGTGCTTAACTTCAATTATATTATGTTGTTGGTCCACTTTTGTGCCTCTATGTGATGGGTCAAACCACTTACACCAAAATAATACGATCTTCTTTTTAGGCCAACATGAATACCGTACTTTGATAATCTCATGAATGACACCATAATATTCAATAGTTTGGCCAGTACCATCAACATCACCTTGTATGCAGACACCACTATTATTTATTTTCTTATTCCTATAAACTTCTTCAGTTTGAAACTTAAAACCATTGACACAATACTTATTCATTGTCTGAATTTGAGATTCAGGTCCAAGTGCAACTTCTTTCAGTAATTGCAAATGTTCGACATTTGAGTATTCATCGTAAACCTATATATCGTTGTTTAAAATAATATAATTTAGTATAACATGAATACATTATTAAATACTTATTGATTCAATGTAATCTTGCACACTTACATATTTTGTTAGCCATTTGGAAAATTCCGTATAGATGGCTTCATTACCCCATGTGTTTACGAACAAGCTGATCATTGTACATTCAGATATTTCGTTTTTTAATGAATATTTATTAGTATGCATGTAATTTGATAATATATTTTTAACACTTATTTGAGATATGGTTGAATCTCTGGACAATTAAGCAAAATATGTGTCACAGCTGATTGCATTTCCATACTAGTGAAGCTTCGCTTTTCACGTTTTTTAGATCCTCGACCATTTTGATTAAAAATTGATATCAGTGGAAATAAAGGGTCAATATCATTTTGTAATTGTATATCAGTGGAAATAAAGGATCAATACTGGCTTTAGGCTTAACTATTTTACCATTTTGTAATTCCTGCAGCCATAACTCTCTTCTCCTACAATATTCCTTTATGCTCATTCTAGCTTTTGGATTGTCTTTTGTCTTGCCCTTAACATCCATCACTGTGTTAAACAAATTGTGAAAATATTTTTTTCAATGTGCATCACATCAAGATTATGTCGTAGTAGATTGTCCTTCCAATACGGTAACTCTCAAAATATGCTTTGTTTGGTCCAGTTATGTTCAACACCATATCCAGGAAGTCTAGAAGGTGAAGCTTCTGTAACTTTAGGTAATTGGAAAACTCTCTCCCAAATTTGATGCCCTGTGAGTAATGGAGGTGGGGGTTCACTTTCAATCTTATTTTTCCTGAATGCATTTTTCATCTTTCTAAACTCATAGTCCATTGGCAAGAACTAGCGATGACAATCAAATCATATATTTTTTCTGCCATGCTTTAAAGTGAATGCCTTACTATTTTCCATGCAGTATGGACATGCTAGGTTTCCAGATGTCATTCAACCAGACAACATTCCGTATGCAGGAAAATCATTAATAGTCCACATTAAAGAAGTACGCATAACAAAATTCTACTTAGTTAATATATCATAAGTCAAAACGCCTTCAAACCACAATTGTTTGAGCTCATCTATCCATGGTTGCAGATAGACATCAATCAAATTTTTTGGATTACGGGGACCTAGAATAACACAACTTAAAAAGATGTAGGGACTGGTCATGCACATTTCAAGAGCAAGATTATACGGAGTAAGAAATACCGACCAGCAAGAATAAGGTGAAGCAGTATTAGAGAATGGTGTGAAGCCATCTGCACACAACCCCAATCTAACATTTCTTGGTTCACTAGCAAAATCAGGATATACATTATCAAAATTCTTCTATGCTTCACCATCAGATGGATGAGACAAGACACCCGACGACCTTCTGTAATCACGGTGCCATCTTATATATGGGGAAGACCTCATCGATGCATACAACCTCTTTAACCTAGGAATAAGAGGTAGATAATGCATCACCTTAATTGGGACCATCTTTCCAGCCGGAGTCCTCTTAGAACGAGCATGTCCACAAAACTTGCAATTTTCTAATTCACTATCAGTCTTGTAAAACAACATCCAGCCATTAACACAACAATGAATTCTATCATACGTCAATCCTAACTTTGAAACCAAACGTTTTGCCTAATAGAAGTTCTTAGGTATGTTAAACTCCGGATTTACTAATTCACCCAAAAGTTCAACCATTGAGTCCATAGCCATATTAGGAACATTCCAATCTGATTTAATATTCATTAATCTAACCGCAACTGACAAGGAAGAATGTGGACTCCTTTCACATAGTGGACGACTAGACTCTTCTAATTGATCATAGAAGCGTCTTGCTTCTTCATTAGGATCTTCATCAAAATATTTTTCGGGTTCCATCCCACCTTGAACCCCGAAAGCATCATTGATCATTTCATAAACCCTATCATGTTCAACCCTATCATCATGTTCAACCCTAATTTGGCCATGTGGTGCAAGCATATTATATTCATCCACAGGCATCTAATTATAAAACATACCATTCAATCCATCTCTTTCTCCATGATCAATCCATACAAAATATCTAGGCTTAAATCCATTACGGTACAAATGAACCATGATTGGATCTGGTTCAAAAAAATTTAAGCACCTACATGCACTACAAGGACACCTAACCAATCCATTATTCTTGAAAATATCAAGTGTCATTGTATGTTCAATAAAATCTCTAACACTGTCAATAAACTCAGGTTTCAAACCAGCACCAGTTTCATAATGCATATTATACATCCACAAATGATGATCCATCTACAAAAATATAGATATTCAATTATATTATAAATTAAATTTAATAATAATTTTACTACATTAAACTAATTTAGATTGTTAATATGCATTTATAATTACTTAATAATTATATTTATCATTACTTATATATCTAATTAATTAGTTCATAAATACTACATTTCAAGATCTACAAAGTTCAAGCTTAATTAATTCATAAATTTTAATTAAGTTTAAGATTTCAAATAATTAATTATATTAATTCTAATTAAGTTCGAGTTATTATAAATTAAGTTCATAGTTCTAATTAAGTTCAATTATTAAGTTCTAATTAATTAAGGTCATCAAGAATTAGTTATATTCAAGTTCAAGTTCAAGTTCTAAGTTCAAGTTGAAGTTCTAATTTCAAGTTCAAGTTCTAAGTTCAAGTTCAAGTTCTAAAGTCAAGTTCATATCAAAGTTCTAAAATTAGTTATATTCAAGTACTTCTAATTATAAGTTCAAGTTCTAAATTCAAGTTCATATATATCTAATTTCTAAACTTAGTTATATATAAACTTCTAATTCAAGAATTAGTTATATTCAAGTTCTAAATTCAAGTTCATATAATCTCTAAAATTAGTTATATATAAAATTCTAATACAAAATTAGTTATATTCAAGTTCTAATTAAATTCAAGTTCATATACAATTTCTAAAATTAGTTATATATAAACTTCTAATCCAAGAATTAATTATATTCAAGTTTCAAGTTCAAATTCAAGTTTTAAATTCAAGTTCATATCTAATCTATAAAATTAGTTATATATAAACTTCTAATCCAACAATTATTTATATATATTCAAGTTCTAATTAAAAAAAACATCATATGTTCATGACATTCAAACATTCATCCTATACATTCATTGACATTCAAACATTCAAACTTGATCAATTACTAACTTCTAACTTCAAATTAACAATAATTCAAAATTTCTAACGTTTCACAACCTAAAGTTCTAAAATACTACAAAAATTCAAGTTCTCTAAAGTTCACAATTTAAAGTTCTAAAATCTTACAATAACTCAAGATTTATAACGTTCACAACCTTATAAAGTTCTAAAATCTTACAAAAATTCAAGTTCTCTAAAGTTCACAACTTTAAGTTCTAAAATCCTATAATAATTCAAGATTTCTAAAGTTCACAACATAATTAAAGCTCTAAAATTCTACAAAAATTCAAGTTCATCTCTAATTTCTATTATTTCTAATAAGTTCAAGAATTTCCAAGTTCAAGAATTTCTAAGTTCAAGAATATAATTCAAGTAACCCAATTTTCAATAACATTATAATATATAAGCACAAATACAATGGCAAATCAAAAAATTCAACTAATCTAACTTCTAACTTCTAACTTCTAATACTTAATTTACAATCATATTTAAAAATCTCCAATTTAAAAGAAAACTAACCCTAAAATCTAAAATCCTCAATTCTCTCCCTAACTAACAATAATCAAATGTACAAACTAATAATTGAATAACATAATTCAACAAACTAAAACAATATACAAACTAAGAAATCAAATATAATTACAAGAAATGAAAAAAAAAACTAAAATTAAACCCTAACCTTATAACAAGAAGGAGGGGCAGTTGGGGAATTCTTTTGGGTGGTGGCAGATCGGGTGGGCCGGAGATGGGGCTAGGGAGATAGCGGTGGCAACGGACGGTGGTAGCGGCGACAGGCGGTGGTGCGGCAGGCGGAATTCTTAGAGAAAAGGGAGAGAAGAGAGAGAAAAGAGAGATGGAAAATTTGGGGAAAACCCTTCACTGCTGTAACATAATTAAATAAAAAGTGACAGACAGCGTCTCTTTGTCCGTCACTTTTTTAAAAATGTTTGAACCAACATTTTGACCAAAAAGTGACGGACTAAACGACACTGTCTATCACTTCTTTAAAGTGTTTGACCAGATGTTTTCACCAAAAAGCGACGGACGAAGAGATGTCGTCCGTCGCTTTTTAAAAATAATAATTAGTAAAATAAATTAAGAACGACGGATAGTGTGGTTATTGTTTAATTTATAAATAATTATCTTTAATAAAAAGCGACGGACGGCGTCTCTCTATATATTAAATAAATTATTATTAATTATATATATATATATATATATATATATATATATATATGGCACAAAAATCCACGAAAACAAGCGACGGACTAAGAGATGTCGTCCGTCGCTTTTTGTAAAATAATTTTAAAAATAATTATTTTTATTAAAAAGCGACGGACCGTGTGGCAAATGGCGTCGCTTTTTGGAGCGACGCCGTCCGTCGCTTTTCTATCTATCGTTTTTTAGTAGTTTTTTAGAAGTGATTATCCCACCCATGATCTTGAATTAGCGGCGGTGGTTTTTGCCTTATATATTTGGAGGCATTAATTGTATGGTGTGCATGTCGATGTGTTTACCGACCACAAGAGTCTTCAATATGTGTTTAATCAAAAGGATTTGAATCTTCACCAAAGAAGGTGGCTTGAGTTGTTGAAAGATTATGATATGAGTGTTCTCTATCACCCGGTAAGGTGAATGTAGTAGTGGATTCTCTTAGTAGGTTGTCTATGAGTAGTGTTGCTCATATTGATGATTATAATAACGAATTGGTATGAGATGTGCATAGATTGGCCCGATTGGGTGTTCAACTAGTTAATTCCACCAAAGGTGATGTTATGGTTCATAATGGGTCAGAATCATATTTTGTGGCGGATGTGAAGTCCAAGCAAGGTCTTGATCCAATTTTTGTAGAATTGAAAGAATTGGTACTTAGAAAGTCCGTTGAGGCTTTCTCCCAAGGGGGAGATGGTGTTCTTAGATATCAAGGTCGTTTATGTGTTCCAAATTTTGATGACTTAAGGGAACAGATCTTGACAGAAGCCCATAGTTCTCGGTATTCCATTCATCCGGGAGCCACCAAGATGTACTATAATTTGCGGGAGGTCTATTGGTGGTATGGGATGAAGAAGGACATTGCGGGATTTGTGGCTAAGTGTACTAATTGCCAACAAGTGAAAGTTGAGCATCAAAAATAGGGAGGTTTGTCCCAAGACATTAGTATTCCTACTTGGAAGTGGGAAGATGTGAATATGGACTTCATAGTAGGGTTGCCACGTACTCGGCGATAATATGATTCGATTTGGGTTATAGTAGACCGAATGACGAAATCAGCTCATTTCATTCCCGTCAAAGTTTCTTATTCGGTGGAAGATTATGCTAAGTTGTAATTGAAGGAAATGGTAAGGAAAATACTACGATTTGTGGGAGGTCTATTGGTGGTATGGGATGACGAAGGACATTGCGGGATTTGTGGCTAAGGGTACTAATTGCCAACAAGTGAAAGTTGAGCATCATAAATGGGGAGGTTTGTCCCAAGACATTAGTATTCCTACTTGGAAGTGGGAAGATGTGAATATGGACTTCATAGTAGGGTTGCCACGTACTCGGTGACAATATGATTCAATTTGGGTTATAGTAGACCGAAAAGAATGACGAAATCAGCTCATTTCATTCCCGTCAAAGTTTCTTATTCGGTGGAAGATTATGCTAAGTTGTACTTGAGGGAAATGGTAAGGTTGCATGGAGTGCCCTTGTCCATTATCTCCGATAGAGGTACTCAGTTTACTTCTCAGTTTTGAAAGTCTTTCCAAAAGGGTCTTGTCACTAACGTTAAGCTTAGCACCACTTTTCATCCACAAACCGATGGGCAAACGGATCCTACTATCCAAACTTTGGAAGATATGCTGAGAGCATGTGTCATCGACTTCAAGGGAAATTGGGATGATCATTTTCCATTGATTGAGTTTGCTTATAATAATAGCTACCACTCTAGCATTGGTATGGCTCCATTTGAAGCTATCTATGGTAGGAGGTGTACATCTCCTATAGGTTGGTTTGAGGTGTGTGAAGTTGCCTTGATAGGACCCGAGTTAGTTCATAAGGCTATTAAGAAAGTCTAACTTATTAGAGAGAGGTTGAGAATATCCCAAAGTCGACAAAAGTCCTATGCCGATGTTAGAAGAAGAGATCTTGAGTTTGATTTTCATGATTGGGTTTACTTGAAAATCTCGCCCATGAAGGGTGTAATGAGGTTTGGTAAGAAAGGGAAACTTAGTCCCCGTTTTGTAGGCACATACAAGATCTTGAGACGTGTTGATGAGGTTACTTATGAGTTAGATTTGCCTAATGAGTTGGCATCGGTGCATCCGGTTTTCCATGTCTCTATGCTTAAGAAGTATGTTGGAGATCCGATATCCATAGTTCCCTTAGAAGGTTTGGGAGTTGATAAAAATCTTTCTTATGAGGAAGTTTCGGTAGAGATCTTAGACTGGTAAGTTAAGAAGTTGAGAAACAAAGAAGTTGCTTCCGTGAAAGTATTGTGGAGGAATCATTTAGTTGAGGGTGCTACTTGGGAGGCCGAGGCCGATATGATGTCCTGACATCCTCATCTCTTTCCTTCTACTCCTCCCCTAGCTTGAGGTAATGAGTTCCTCGTGGTTTGCTCTTTGTTTGAAGTCATGTGTGTTTTAATTATTCCCATGATTCCCTTATGTTTTGCATGTTCATGAAAATTTGTGTTTTGAAAGAAAATGAGTTTATATAATTGATTTCCTCATCTTGTAGTGCATTGAGTATGAGTTGCCTATAGAATTCATGAGATGAATTGATGAACATGCCTTAGCTTGGAGTTGAGGATTCCTCCTTGGATGTATGTTTAGGTGTATAGTTTGCACACAGGCTTTATGAGATTGTGTTGAACATGTTTTTAGCTTGGAGATGGTAGTTCCTCCTTGGACATGATTAGTTTTGAAATTTCATGCATATTGGTTTACTTGATGTAGTTCCTACCTTCCATATGATGCATTGAGCATGTTTAGCTTGGAGTTGATGTTTCCTCCTTGGTTGTGTGCATTTAGATGAGTTGCATGCATGATGGGTTGCTAGTCTTGAGTATTTTCCGTTCAAAAGGTGTCTAAAATTCCATTCGAGTACGAATGCTCCCAAGGAGGAGATAATGTAACACCTCGGAAATCTAGTAGTCTAAGCTAGGGGTAAAGTGAGAGGTCAAGAGCCAAGGAATTAAGCTTGGGCACCTTCACGAGGACCCAAACGGGCCGTGAAGGGCACCACGAGTCGTGGTGCTGCCCATGGTGACATCCAGTAGCCAACCAACCTTAGCTCACCTCCCACGACGACCATGATGCCTCATGGTGGGGACCACGGGTCGTGGTGGAACTCATGGAGGGCTAGGCAGTAGCTAGCCAAGGCTGCCCAAATAAGAGACACTCCCACGAGCCACTTGACGGCTCGTGAAGGCCTTGATGGGCCGTGGGAGGGGTCGTGGTGAGGAGTTAGTTTTTAGGGGTTAGGGGGTGGCTTTCCATGCCACTAGTTCATGACCACGGAAGGTACCATAGCTCGTGGAGCCTCACATGAAGATGAGGCAGCCCCCCCTTGTAAGTTGAGGGGTAAATGGGTCTTTTCTGGATTTAATTAAATCAAAGCTATGTCATTTTGCCTAAGCCTAGGACCCCTATATAAGTGATTTTAACCCCAAAACTCACCCATTCAAGTCATTATTTCCAAAACCCAAAAGAAATCCCAAGTTCTTCCTCTCAAATATTTCTCTCTCTAGAACTTGAAGAAGAAGAAAGAGTTGGAGCTAGGATCAAGTTAAAGTCTCCATTCCTCAAGCATTTGTCGGCTTTGTTATCAAGGTATAATGTCTTTTCATCCATGGAATCGTTTCTTCCATGGAGTTCCCAAGATTCCCCAATTGAAAAGATGAAATTCCCCAATTTGAGTTAGGGTTTTCTTCTATTGTTGTGGGTATTAATGAATGTTCATCCAAATGATTGGGTTATGATTGTTTATGCTTGAATTGATAGGATTATATGTTTTTAGGATGAATTTACATGTACCCATGTCTAGAAAGATGAAATTGATGTAAATGAGTTTTATGCCATGAAATGAGAATTTGTGGGTTTAGATGTACTCTTCTAGGATTGAGAAGATACAATAGAATTGCTTTGACATTGAAGCTTATATGATGAATTATGAGTTGAACTGCTTGAGAGTGAGCATATATGATGAATTATGATATATAGGGCTTTGAGAGTAAAGCTTATGTTATGAATTGATGTAATTGTTGTGGAAGAGATAGTTCCCACATGAATTGCTTATGTTATGAATGTGAAAGGCTTTCTCAGACTGAATGATTCTAGGTTGAAAGGTTTGCTCACCTAAAATGAATCTATACTAAACACTAAAATTGATGAGGCAAGTGGTGATCACCCATGACCTCTAGATGAGAAGGATATGAGGTGATTTCCCACATTCTTTAGAGGAGAATAAGAGGCGACTACCCTTATTCCCTAATGTTGGACATGGATGCAATTACCCATGATCCCCTATAGAAAGATGTGGAGGCGAATACCCGTATCTTATAATGAAAGGACATGGAGGTGAATACCTATGATTCCTTATAGAATGATGTGGAGGCGAATACCCGTGTCATATGATGATTGGACATGGAGGCGAATACCTATGATCCCATAAGATGGACATAAAGGCGAATATCCATGACCATATATGTAAGGCAAGAGGCGACTACCCATGAGCCTTTATAGGAAGGCAAGGAGGCGATTGCCCATGTCTATAAAAGATAATCTAAAGATGAGAATGCTAGGTGCTAAGCTTAGATGATTGCTAAGGTTGCCTACTATGATGAGTAAGACTTGTGGAGGATTATCCATTTCTTGGATAAGTATTCTTTGAGGTTACGTTATAAAGTATTCCTTTTATTTTATGACGATCTCTTTTATGCATTGACTATGCTTATGTCTTATAATGTCTAACTCTTGTGCTTATGTTGATGTTTATGCAAGCTATCATATTTAGTACATTCTTATACTAATTCATACTCTTACCTACATTTCTTATCCAAATATAGGGTCCGGCGATATCGACACTCTTCCTCGTGGCTAGGATCTTAGTAGGAGGCAAGCTTGAAGATTGGTGAGTCCTCATAGTATTCTAGGATTTGACCACCATTTCCTTATGTCTTTCATTTGATGTCTTGAACATCATTTTATGGGTTGTGTCCCAATGACTCTTTGTATTAGATGGTGTTAAGACGATTGTATGAGACTTCCACTTCATTTTATAAAACTTTGATTGTGCTGAAAATGATTTTAAATTTTACAGCATTTCTATTATCTTGACTATGAAAGCTAAGTGGCTTATATGAGGCCTCTCGGAGTCTTGTAAGCCATTTTACATCTAGGGTATACCCCTGGGTCGTGACATTATTATCCATGGAAGGTCACGTCATCTTGTCAATCCAAGCTAAGTCATTATCCATGAAAAGGTACAATTAAGTATCCAATCCAAGCTAGGTTTCATTAGGATAGCTCTTAATCTTTGATTCAATTAGGTGAGAAGACCTTTCAACCTTAGAACCCTTATTATGTGAGAAAACCTTTCACACCATGCTTTCATGTGTTTATGAGAAAATCCTTTCAATAACACAACAACAACATCATCATTGATACTTTACTCTCAAAGCATCCTTAAAACATTCGCTTAGATTTCATTAGAACATGCCTAATTCCATGATTTACCTTTCAAAGTTCACAACCCACTTTCAATCATCAACATTTAGAAAACATGGGTTAGATATGGATTTCATTATAAATTTATGTAAATCTATCAATACATGCTTAATTTCATAAAACTCTTCCTTCATAATCAAAATCCCACGTCATATGATCATAACTTGAAAACATGGGGATTACATGGGTTCATGGGGGAAACCATCATAAAATCATAGTATTTCATCAATTCATGCATAAGAGATCATAATTCGATCATTTAAATCAATAATCAAAAGAACCCATGTCAATTGAAGAAAACCCTAACTAAATTGAGAATTTCTAACTTTGAAAATAGGAGAATTTGGGAACTCCAGGAATGGAAGGAATCCATGAATGAAAACTATCATACCTTAGAGCCAATTTTTAATCTTCAATGGAGGAATTGAGACTTGACTTGAAACCCTAGGTTGAATCCTTCATCTTCAAGCTTTCTAGAGAGAGAAATATTGGAGAGTTCTTCTTTTTGGTGAGTTTGAAGTGAATGGATGAATTTTGGGTTTAAAACCACTTATATAGGGGTCTTAGTGAAGGAAAAAATGACGTAGTATAGAAATAAATTAATTAGGAAAAGACCCAACTGCCCCTAAACTTAACTGTCAGACCCACCGACGGACCACTGACGACGGACCGTGGTCAGGACGATGGGCCATCCTGCACGACCGTCGTTCGTGGTCAGGAACTTGATTCTGGGCCTTTGGACCATGGGCTCTCGACCACGGACCGTGGTCTGACCAACGGTCTGTTGGTCAGGCCGTGGTTTCATGGCCTCTGATGGTCCTGGGGTGACCAGTCTACGGACCTCCCTACAATCTGTGGTCCTACCTACGGGCCGTGGTTGGCCTCCATGGCTGGCACCTGCAACTTCCTGAAATTATTTTTCTTACCCTCTTTCGGATCTGGGGTGTTATAAGGTAGGCCGGGGCCCTGTCCTGTCCAAGTGTTATATTCGTAAAGGCTTGCAGACTAGTATGTTGGGTTGTATAGCCACATTATTGGCCATGTTGAGTTTGCTTTCTAGTTGGCTGATGTTTGATAGTTGATTGACATATTGCATAGATACATACTTATTTTTAGCTTATGTATAGAGATAATGGTGGCTTTGATGGCCCATATAGCGTTTATTCTTTCATAGATAACATGGTGGCCTCGACATCCCAAACAGGCTTTTGTGCTAGCTGTTTATTGCTTTATATAAACTATTGGGAGTATCTATTTTCATTGTAGAGCTGTTGAAAAGTTCCTTGCCGGTCGAGGGATTATTTTTAAGCCAAGATATACTTGTTTGTTTTCTTGACTTTGTGTGGCTGCCATATGCCATCAGCAAGTGGTTCAGGGGGTCCGCTCAAGCCTAAGTTTTGTTATCAGGTGTAAGTTGCACCCCTCGAGTTTGGGGTGTGAAAAACTTGATATTAGAGAAACATCGTATCTTAGAGAGTCTACAGGTTGTATCAAGTAGAGTATTATTTATAAATGTGTTGTGCACCACATTCTATAAGCAAGAAGATACATAAATTAGGAAAGTTGCCCTTTTTAATGCAAATTGTGCTATAGAGATGAGTAATATGGGTTGAATTCTTTGAATTACCATTGTTACTGAGCTTGCACTATAGATACACTTAATAATTACATACACATCTTGCCGATCCAGGCTCCATATTGTCGGGTGTTAGTCCATTTTGTCACACCCCTTTTTTACACGGGGGAAGAGTTTTTTCAGTTTAAGTGACGGTATTGGCTAGGGATTATTTTAATTGTTTCAGAGTCGCCATCAAAAGAAAATGACTCTTTATTATGGTCTACGAACTAGATATTCGGATAAGGAATTCTGTTGCCCAAGAGAAAGGTATTAGGCATCCCTCGAGTCCCGTGATTCTAGCACGGTCGCTTTTATTGACTTATACTTATTTTGACTATTTTTGAATATATTTTTACAGGCCATGATTTGCTCGCATATTTTATTTGTTGAACTTTTATTTGGTCTCGACCTAGATACGTAACCGCATTCTTGGTCTTGACGTTTAGAGACATAACTGTCTTCTTCGCATCACAGCTAACAATTCTCTATAAATCTTACTTTAAATTAATAAAAGTTATTTATATTTTTGAACAAGGTGTGTCACCGCATCCTTGAGTTTCTTTTACTATTTCAAAAAAGATGTGTAACCACATTCTTAATTGAAATAAATATTTTTTAACATGTCTAAAACTCATCTAGTCATTAAAAAACAAATATTTTTCCTTTATACATAAAACCAAATAAATTAAAATAAATCTAAATGTTGAAGATACAATATATAATTTTGGCATCATTTCTATATCTTTTTATTTTATATTTTAATATTTTATATTTTTATTACTCTTAAAATTAACGTCAAAATTAAGTATACACTTTCTAATCAAACAAAACAATAACGAATTGTTAAAAATAAATCTCATTTTTTTGTTTGATAAAATAAAATAATAATAATTATTTATTTATTTATTTATTTATTTATTTTAGCCTGACTATACCTACTTTATCATTATTATCTAAATCAAGATAAGAACAATGTCATGACCTGTTCAATTTTAAGAGATCACAACTAACGAATAAAAATAAATAAATAAAAAATAATCATCGGTTAAAGCTATCTTCATTTATCAAATAGAGATAACAACTAACAAATTACTCATTTCAATCAAATTATGAATAAAAATAAAATATAAGAAAACTGTTCATAAAAATTACATCAAATTCCATAAATAAATTAAAGAGATAAAGTAAATTTGAGTACCCCAAAATTTTGACCGAAGCTCGATTAGAACGCCCACAAATTTTTTGTAAGTTATATATGGTGGTATATGTATTTTGTTTATATGAAAATAGTAATGAGAAAGGAATAAAAGATGTGAATGTATTGGGTGAATTTTTTAAAGAAAAAATAAAAATCAAATGTTTTTCTTTTTTCGTGGGTTGTGTTTTTGGTAGAGTGCAGAAGTTGATTTTTTTTTCTTTGTGTGTGTGTATTGTGTTGTGTATCTTGGTTGCTGTATTAGTAGTAAATGTTGAGGGTGGGTATGTATTTTTTTTCGTTGGTGTGTAGGTATTGTGTTGGTGGAAGAAATAAAATCTTTGGATCTTTTTCTTTTTTTTTTTCGTGCAGATGTAGTCTCTTTGGGTTGCTGCCTGTTTTTTTTTCTTTTTTTTTTCATTCTTGTCCTCTTTTTGTGTGTGTTTGTGTGGGTGTTCATATAGTAGTGTATGTGTGTGTTGTGTTATAGAAAAATGGGGAGGGAAGTGGGGTTAAAGTGAGTGGAGTGGGGTTAATATGGTGAAGTGGGGGTGAGGGTAATGGAGGTGGATTGGGGTAGTGGGAAGATGTGAGGGAGTGTTAAGTTATTATTATTATTATTTTAATAATATAATATTTTTAACTAACAAAAATTGAGTAGCTAATAATAAATTATAAATAAGAAATACTAACTTATTTATTAAACTAAAAATAAAAACAAAACATATTTTTTTTGTTATTTTCAAATCTTTTAAAATAAACTTACTAAAATAAGATAAAATAAAAATATCTAATTTATATATAAAAGCAATATTTATGTACTAAAAATGGGGTAATACCTTAAGTTCGGTCAAAAATTACTTGTCTACAGTTTGCCCCTCTTTGACTGGAAACACGAAGAGTTTTCAGACAAAGAAGTAGATAACATGACAAATTTTGACCGGACTTGTATTTGAAGGAAAAATTTGTGCGACCGAGTCTTGGTTTTGGACATCCTACATATTCCTGGTTATAAGGGAATCAGGTCACGTGTAGTTCAAGGAGATGAGGTGATGAGTTGGAAGTTAAGTGAGGTTCCATCGAGGCTCCAGGTCGCGGCTCTTATCCTTACATGAAAAAAAAATGAAAGCTAATAGTCAAAAGGAAAATAAAAGTACAAGCTCCTATCTATGCAGCTTCTCTTGAGTCTTCACTTGAGTCTTGAATTTGAGATATCACCTTGATTTTGGTGAGTATCTTGATCTTGAATGGATTCGATGCTTAACTTGTCACTTAGAGTGAGTTTTTGGCACTCTTCAAAATGACAATTTGAAAATGCTCTTGAATGACGGCATGTTTTCTTGATTAGAAGCTGAATAGAAATAGATGTCAGGAAGTCAGGCTGCTACATGCATTGAAGAAGTTGATTATGGCTATCATGGGATTGATCATTCTGAAAAGAGTTGAAACTTTGTTCTTGAATTTCAAATCCATGTTTCGCTTGAAGAAACCTGAAAACCATCACAAACAAAAGAAATAAACAAAAAATTTGCCCCAGTTTTTACTGGAAAAATTTTGTCAGTTATTAGCAAATGTGAATTTAAAAAAGATAAATAAAAAAACTAAACTCAGACTAGAAAATGCTTATCCTAGGAAAACTGAAAATAAAGGTCTCAGACTAGGAAGTGTTTATCCTAGGAGAAACTGAAAAATAAAAGTCTCAGACTAGGAAGTGTTTATCCTAGGAGAAAATAAAAAATAGTGTCTCACACTAGAAAGTGTTTATCCTTGGAGTAACAGAAAATAAAGGTCTCAAACTAGGAAGTGTTTATCCTAAGAGAAAAAAAAGAAAAAAAAAAAAAATAACAATCTCGAACTAGGAAGTGTTTATCCTAGGAGAAAATAAAAAATAACAGTCTCAGACTAGGAAGTATTTATCCTAGGAGAAAATAAAAAATAAATTCTCAGACTAGTAAGTGTTTATCCTAGAAGAAAATAAAAATAACAGTCTTAGACTAGAAAGTGTTTATCCTAGGAGAAAATAAAAATAACTGTCTCAGACTAGAAAGTGTTTATCCAAGGAGAAAATAAAAATGACTGTCTCAGACTAGGAAGTGTTTATCCTAGGAGAAAATAAAAATGACTGTCTCAGACTAGGAAGTGTTTATCCTAGGAGAAAATAAAAAATAACAATCTCAGACTAGGAAGTGTTTATCCAAGGAGAAAATAAAAAATAACAATCTCAAACTAGGAGGTGTTTATCCTAGGAGAAAATAAAAAATAACAATCTCAGACTAGGAAGTGTTTATCCTAAAAGAAAATAAAAAATAAAGTCTCAGACTAGGAAGTGTTTATCCTAAGAGAAAATAAAAAATAACGGTCTCAGACTAGGAAGTGTTTATCCTAGGAGAAAATAAAAAATAACGACTCAGACCAGGAAGTGTTTATCCTAGCAGAAAATAAAAAATAACAATCTCAGACTAGGAAGTGTTTATCCTAAGAGAAAATAAAAACTAACAATCTCAGACTAGGAAGTGTTTATCCAAGGAGAAAATAAAAAATAACAATCTCAGACTAGAAAGTGTTTATCGTAGGAGAAAATAAAAAATAACGGTCTCAGACTAGGAAGTGTTTATCCTAGGATAAAATAAAAAATAACGGTCTCAGACTAGGAAGTGTTTATCCTAGGAGAAAATAAAAAATAACGTCTCAGATTAGGAAGTGTTTATCCTATGAGAAAATAAAAAATAACGTTCTCAGACTAGGAAGTGTTTATCCTAAGAGAAAATAAAAAAACGTCTCAGACTAGGAAGTGTTTATCCTAGGAGAAAATAAAAAATAACAATCTCAGACTAGGAAGTGTTTATCCTAGGAGAAAATAAAAAAAAAATCTCAGACTAGGAAGTCTTTATCCTAGGAGAAAATAAAAAATAACAGTCTCAAACTAGGAAGTGTTTATCCTAGGAGGAAAATAAAAAATAACGGTCTCAGACTAGGAAGTGTTTATCCTAGGAGAAAATAAAAAAACGTCTCAGACTAGGAATTGTTTATCCTAGGAGAAAATATAAAATGATAATCTAAGACTAGGAAGTGCTTATCCTAGGAGAAAATAGAAAATAACAATCTCAGACTAGGAAGTGTTTATCCTAGGAGAAAATAAAAAATAACAGTCTCATACTAGGAAGTGTTTATCCTAGGAGGAAAATAAAAAATAACGGTCTCAGACTACAAAGTGTTTATCTTAGGAAAAAATAAAAAATAACGGTCTCAGACTAGGAAGTGTTTATCTTAGGATAAAATAAAAAATAACGTCTCAGACTAGGAAGTGTTTATCGTAGGAGAAAATAAAAAATAGCGGTCTCAGACCAGGAGGTGTTTATCCTAGGTGAAAAATGAAAATAAAAGTCTCAGACTAGGAAGTGTTTATCTGAGGAGAAAATAAAAATAACTACTTTTGACAGCAAAAAACTAAAAATGGTATTGTAACTCTGTTATCCAATTTGAACTTGTGAAACAATGTTTATTTCAGCAAGAAAGCCTCCTGTTTCAAAAAAAAGGTGAGTTTTAAATTGGTGGTCGATTTGTGGCCTTGGCTTTGAAGATTATTGCTCTTGTTATTGCAATGTTGAACCATATCAGCTGGAGCAGACTGTTTCCGTTTGCTAGTCAACCCACCTTGATAATCTTGAAAGCATCTCTAATTGTTCAGAACTTCAAACTTCATATTTGTTATTGTAACGATCGGTTTCCGTCGTTATAGAAAAGCCAACGGGAAAAAATTTTTGGCCGGAAAACTTTATGGTAGTATCTTGAAATTTTCCAACCTAGTCCAGATTTTGACGAAATTGGAGTCAGTGAGGTCTAGGGAAATCTGGTAACAAACGGGAGATCAAATTAAGAATTCGATCATATGAGTAGATAGCTAAGACGTTAAGGAACCCGTACGACTTTACAGAATTGAATTCGGGTGTGATTGACAATTCAAGTGTTAGAAGACATGTTGAGAACATGTGTGATTGACTTTGGAGGACATTGGGATAAGTTCCTACCTTTATGCGAGTTCTCTTATAATAATAGTTACCACTCTAGCATTAATATAGCATCATTTGAAGCACTTTATGGGAGAGGATGTAGATCACCCATAGGATGGTTTGAGGCTGGAGATGTGAAACATTTGGGGGTTGATTTAGTGAAGGATGCTCAAGATAAAGTGAAGAGTATTGAAGCTAAGCTTTTAGCAGCCCAAAGTAGACAGAAGAGGTATGGAGGCCATAAGGTAAGAGGCATGGAATTTCAGACTGGTGAGAATGTTCTTCTCAAGGTATCACCCATGAAGGGGGTGATGAGATTCGGTAAGAAGGGCAAGCTTAGTCCCCGATTCATTGGACCATTTGAGGTTCTTGACCGTGTAGGGTCAGTGGCGTATAGGTTGGCTTTACCTCCTAACTTATCGGGAGTTCATCCGGTATTTCATGTGTCCACGTTGAAGAGATATCATGGTGACGGGGATTACATCATAAAATGGGACTCAGTTGTGTTAGAAAAAGACCTTCAGTATGAGGAAGAACCGATTGCTATTCTTGATCGTGATGTCCGGAAGCTGAGGACCAAGGATATTAAGTCCGTGAAAGTTCAATGGAAGCATCGTCCAGTTGAGGAAGCTACTTGGGAGACCGAGAAGGACATGCGAGACAAGTATCCTCAGTTGTTCGTCGATTCAGGTACTACTCCACTCTTTCTTTAGCCTGTTTTTCCTATTTTATCACTCGGAGACGAGTGATGGGTAAATTGGTATCTATTGTGACGACCGGTTTCCGTCGTTATAGAAAAGCCAACGGGGAAAAAAAAATTGTAGTATCTTGAAATTTTCCAACCTAGTCCAGATTTGGACGAAATCAGAGTCTGTGAGGTCTAGGGAAATCTGGTAACAAACGGGAAATCAAATTATGAATTCGATCATATGAGTAGATAGCTAAGACATTAAGGAACCCGTACGACTTTACGGAATTGAATTCGGGCGAGTAGAACTCCCAAAAATGATCTTAGCGTGAACGGATATTTTCTGAGTGTCGTAGGTTGAAGGCGTGTTGTGAAATGGGGGTTTGGAAATCCTTTAATTAGCTCTATGTTCCGTGAAAGCCGCTATGGCGGGATTTGTGCCGCTAGGGTGGGGCCGCTGCAGCGGGGTGAGGACCGATGTATAGGGACAGACACGACTTAAGTCGGAAATAAACCCCAAAAATGTTTTATTCTGCACTTTTTGACTTGGAGAGCTAAGGAATGACCCGGGTGTTTTCTTGAACGTTTTCCACCATTCTTGAGGCTAAAGGTAAGGTTTTCACCCCCCAGAATCCATTTTTCGATCCGTAGAACCTAGTTTATTGGGTAATTATCGATGGGGGAGGGTTTTGATTTGAGATTTATGGTGGAATAAACCCTAAACTGGGTATGGGGATCAAGGGTTCGACCTACAGTTATTTTATTGATCATGATCCGGGTAATCTAGGTCTTATTTATTGATCCTCGCATTATTATTATTGTTTGTAGACCAAGAACAAGCGGAAAGAATCTGGAAGGGAAAGAATCAAGTATCTTAGGGGATTCAAGCTTTGTTCAAGGTAGGTGATGGTTGTGATTTCATGTTGTGTGATGTATGTTTTTACTTGCTTCATTATATTGCATGTATGTATGTGAATGTTGCATTATTGATCACACTAATCGTAAATGAATATGAACGAATAACTATACGCCATGAATCACCTCTTAGTTGTATGATTGTGAGAATGTACATTGTGATTGTGATTGTGGCATGTTGAATGGAGCGGGTACCATGATCCGGTACACTAACTAATTGGGATCGAATGTCACGTACCGACATAAATATTGGAACGGGTGTCACGATCTGACACACTAACTTGAAACGGGTACCACGATCCGGTACACTAACTGTTTGGGTATGTGTTCCTTGAGAGGACCAATGACTTGTTGTATATGCATAATTGTTGAGTATGTGTAATGGTACGTTGTTCATAAGTGATATTGATATTGTATATGTTCGGTATATGCCTGTTTATGATGTTGTAATGACTTACTTATACTGCACTTAGTGGGATAGCCGTGTGATCCTACCAGTACACTATGGTTGCGTACTGATACTGCACTTGCTCTTTCTTTGTTGAGTACAGGGTATCTTCAAGCGGCTACTGACAGACCTCGTTTAGAAGATCAGTGATCGTCATCGAATTCAAGGATGAGCCAGTTCTTCCGGGCTGCCTTGGGTTCTCTTTCTGTTTAGTCCATCTTATTCGGACTTAGACTAGTTCATTAGATATTCTTATGTTTAGTTTGGGTTGTACCTATTTTCTTTAGACTTTTGGTTCATTGTTAGAGTTTTGGTACATTGACTTTCAGGTTCTAGGCATTATTTCTGCAATCGTTTGTTAGACTTTTAGAGTTTATGGGAACTCTACTTTATTTCTGCATTTAAACCTGCTTCCGTATCTTTAAATGCTTAGTTATGAGGTTAGTTAGTTAGTAGTTATGGTTCTCCCACCGGAGGGTTAGTGTGGGTGCCAATCACGATGGTCTGGTTCGTGACAAAGTTGGTATCAGAGCCCTAGGTTCGTTGATCTCGATGTACCAAAATGAGTCGAGTAGAGTCTTGCAGAACGGTATGGAGAAGTCTGTACTTTTCTTTACGAGGCTATAGGACTTTAGGAAATCTCTCTGTTTTCTCTTGACTCCTTTCGTGCTATAACTTGGGTCCAATTGGTATCTGGTGATTCAAATTGGTATCTAATCTCCTTCACTCTTCTGTCTGCAGATGGTTAACACTAGGTTCAACGGCGTCAGGTCGTAGCTCCCATCAACACGCCAGCTGAGGAATCCGCTGCAAGAGGTCGCGGTCGAGGCAGGGGTAGAAGAAGATCAAGGGGAAGAGGCCGAGGAAGAGTAGCACCTACTAGGTATGGAGCTCCTATTAAGAATGCTCCCAGAAATGAGAACCCTCATGCGCATCATGAAGAGATAGAAGAGAATGTTGAGGTTGTGAATGAGAAGGATATTGGACAAGAGGGAAGAGGTGCAGGCTGAGACTACAGGTATCCCTCCCTTAGACCCAGTGTTAGCTCAGCAGATTATCTCATTTTTGAAAGGATATGTAGTTCCAGAGTGCTTTCATCTGTTCAAGAAACTCAAGCTCCCACCAATCCCCCTATTACTATCATTGTCCCCAAGGTGGGTGGAACTGTAGGTACTGATGCTTTCTTCCATCTTTTGTTGGGTCCCGTTATGACTGGTAATGAACATGAGATGTTGACTAAGTTCTTGAAATTGAAACCCCATGTGTTCCATGGTTCTAAGAGTGAGGACGCCTATGAGTTCATTCTAGATTGTTATGAGAGTCTTCATAAGTTGGGAATTGTCCATCATCATGGAGTAGAGTTTGTGACTTTTCAACTTCAGGGTAAGGCTAAGCAGTGGTGAAGAGCTTATGTGGAATGTAGATCTTCAACTTTACCCCCACTCACTTGGACCCAGTTTCATGCTCTGTTCTTGGAAAAGTATGTGCCACGAACTTTGAGAGATCGAAAGAAGGATGAGTTCATGGCTTTGGAGCAAGGTGGTATGTTTGTGGCTGCTTATGAGGTTAAGTTTCATGCTTTGTCTAGATATGCTACTCAATTAGTGACTATTGAGGAAGAGAGGATCCGCAATTTTGTTAAGGGACTGAATTCTGAGTTACAGGTATTGTCTGTGCACATGACTTCTGCAGGAAAAAGTTTTGATGAGGTAACAGATTTTGTGAAGAAAGTGGAGGGGGTGAGGCGAGACGGTCAGGCTAATGCATTGGCTAAGAAAGCCAAGAATTCAGGCAACTTCCAAGGTTCCTACTCCAGAGTTTCAGGTAGGCAAACACTTGCAGCCCGGCCAATTCATTACGCCATGCCCACGTCTACAGGTAATTATTCGGGAACTCCACCTCAGAATTTGATTCAGGATAGCCAGGGAGCCGCACCTTCGGCAGGCAGCAGGCCATCCTTTGATCGTACTTGCTATAACTGTGGAGAACCTGGGCACATAAGGAGAGATTGTCCCCACCCGCGCATGATGGAGTTCGCGCAGCAGCAGACTAAAGCAGTGGTACCCGCGGGAAACGGTAGTAATGGTCAAGGACGTCCACAAGGTGGGCGAGGAGGAAACCAGCGAGGCCGTGGAGGTCGGGGAAATGGTAATGCAGGCAAAGGAGCAGTGCAGCCAGGCAGGGAAATTGCCTGTCAAGATGGCAGGGCTAAGTTTTATGCCTTTTCGGGCAAGAGCGAGGCAGAGGCGTCTGACGCAGTGATCACAAGTACTATTCTTGTATGTGACAAGATGGCTAATGTATTATTTGATCCTGGTTCTACTTATTTTTGCAATTTGCCTCAGAATTTGATATGATTTATGATATACTTGATGCCCCCATCCATGTTTCTACCCCTGTTGGAGAGTCTGTCATAGTCACCCATGTCTATCGTGCTTGTTCTATCTTGTTTTTGGGTTTCCAGACTTGGGGTTATTTGGTAATTTTGGATATGACTGACTTTGATATAATTTTAGGCATGACTTGATTGTCCCTCTATTATGATGTGTTAAATTGTAATATGAAATCTGTGACTCTAGAGATCCCTGATAGGGAAAAATTAGAGTGGGAAGGGGTGTACAAGCCTAAGCCAGCTAAAATCATATCCTCCATTAGGGCTACGAAACTGGTGGGGCAGGGTTGTTTGGCTTATTTGCCTCACATTCAGGATGTTGAGGTCGAGTCTCCCTCGATTGAGTCTATTCCTGTGGTGTCAGAATTTAGAGAAGTGTTCCTAACTGATTTGTCTGGTATGCCTCCGGATAGAGATATAGATTTCTGCATTGATTTGGAGCCTGGTACTCGTCCCATTTCCATCCCTCCATATCGTATGGCTCCGGCAGAATTAAGAGAGCTTAAGGCTCAAATCCAAGAGCTTCTTAATAAGGGATTCATACATCCTAGTGCTTCCCTATGGGGTGCCCCAGTTTTGTTTGTTAAGAAAAAGGGTGGTAGTATGAGAATGTGCATAGACTATCGTCAATTGAATAGGGTCACCATTCAAAATAAGTATCCATTGCCTCGGATAGATGATCTTTTTGACCAATTACAGGGTGCATCGGTTTTCTCTAAGATTGATTTAAGGTCTGGTTATCATCAGTTAAAGATTAGGCCTGAGGATATACCAAATACAGCATTTAGGACTCGTTATGGGCATTATGAGTTTCTAGTTATGTCGTTTGGATTGACAAATGCGCCCGCAGCTTTCATGAGTTTGATGAATGGTGTGACTAAACCCTTTCTTGATTCGTTTGTGATAGTGTTCATTGATGACATTCTGGTTTATTCGAAAAGTGAGGAAGAGCATGCCCACCATCTTCGTATTGTTCTGGGTGCTCATGGGAAACAAAAATTGTATGCGAAATTTTCTAAGTGTGAATTATGGTTGACTTCGGTTGCCTTTTTGGGGCATGTAGTTTCAAAGGAACGGGTAATGGTAGATCCCCAAAAGATTGAGGTGGTTAGGAATTGGGTTCGACCAAGTTCTGTGACTGAAATTTGGAGTTTTGTGGGGCTCACTAGCTACTATCATCGATTTGTGAAAAACTTCGCTTCTATTGCCACACATCTGAAAAATTTGACCAAAAAGGAGGTACCTTTTGAATGGACTCAAAAATGTGAGGAGAACTTCCAAAAGCTCAAGACTCTTTTGACCACAGCCCCTATTCTAGACTACCGGTGGAAGGTAAAGGTTTCATAGTTTATTGTGATGCTTCACATTCAGGCTTGGGTGCGGTGTTGATGCAAGATAAGAATGTCATAGCTTATGCATAGCGGCAGTTCAAGGTGCATGAGAGGAATTATCCAACACATGATTTAGAGTTGGCAGCGGTAGTGGTTGCTCTTAAGATCTGGCGGCATTATCTTTATGGTGTTAAGTGTGAGGTATTTACTGATCATCACAGTCTACAACATGTGATCACTCAAAAGGATCTAAATTTGAGACAGCGAAGGTGGATAGAGTTACTCAAGGATTATGATGTGATAATCCAATACCATCCGGGTAAGGCTAATGTAGTGGCGGACGCACTAAGTCGAAAAGCAGTGAGTATGGGTAGTTTAGCTTGCTGGAGTGTATCCCAGCGACCTTTGGCTAAAGAAACTCAACATTTGGAGTCTAAGTTCATGCAGTTGGGAATCTCAGAAAAATATGGGTGTTAGCTAGCATTGAAGTAAGGGTCATGTTCACTGAGGAGATCAAGGCCAAACAGTTTGAGGATGAACATTTGAAAGAGCTCAGAAATAAAACGGTGATTGGTAAGGCACAAGAGACCACTCTTGATGCGGAAGGTGTACATAGTTTTAAAGGAAGGATTTGTGTTCCTAGAGTGGGCGACTTGATTCAGAGTTTATTGACAGAATCCCATGGTTCGAGGTATTCCATTCATTCGGGTGTGACTAAGATGTACCGAGATTTGAAGTGACTTTATTGGTGGCCTGGCATGAAGAAGGATATAGCGGAGTTTGTGGCTAAGTGTCAAAATTGCCAACAAGTGAAATATGAACACCAAAGGCCTGCCCGTTTGCTTCAAAGAATGCCAACTCCGGAATGGAAGTGGGAAAGGATAGCTATGGATTTCGTGGTTGGTCTTCCCAAGATATTGGGAAAGTATGATTCTATTTGGGTAGTTGTTGACAGATTGACTAAGTCAGCCCATTTTATTCCAGTCAGAACAGATTAAAATGCTCAACAATTGGCTAAGGTGTATGTAAAAGAGATAGTAAGGCTGCACGGGGTTCCCCTTTCTATCATCTCAGACCATGCTACGCAGTTCACATCCAAGTTTTGGGGAAAATTGCATGAAGAATTGGGTACTCAACTCACCTTTAGCACAACCTTCCATCCACAGATGGATGGGCAGTCAGAGAGGACTATTCAAGTGTTAGAAGACATGTTGAGAGCATGTGTGATTGACTTTGGAGGACATTGGGATAAGTTCCTACCTTTATGCGAGTTCTCTTATAATAATAGTTACCACTCCAGCATTGATATGGCACCATTTGAAGCACTTTATGGGAGAGGATGTAGATCACTCATAGGATGGTTTGAGGCTGGAGATGTGAAACCTTTGGGGGTTCATTTAGTGAAGGATGCTCAAGATAAAGTGAGAAGTATTCAAGCTAAGCTTTTAGCAGCCCAAAGTAGACAGAAGACGTATGCAGACCATAAGGTAAGAGACATGGAATTTCAGACTGGTGAGAATGTTCTTCTCAAGGTATCACCCATGAAGGGGGTGATGAGATTCGGTAAGAAAGGCAAGCTTAGTCCCCGATTCATTGGACCATTTGAGGTTCTTGACTGTGTAGGGCAAGTGGCGTAGAGGTTGGCTTTACCTCCTAACTTATCAGGAGTTCATCCGGTATTTCATGTTTCCACATTGAAAAGATATCATGGTGACGGGGATTACATCATAAAATGGGACTCAGTTGTGTTAGACAAAGACCTTCAGTATAAGGAAGAACCGATTGCTATTCTTGATCGTGATTTTCTGAAGTTGAGGACCATGGAGATTAAGTCCGTAAAAGTTCAATGGAAGCATCGTCCAGTTGAGGAAGCTACTTGGGAGACCGAGAAGGACATGCGAGACAAGTATCCTCAGTTGTTCGTCGATTCAGGTACCACTCCACTCTTGCTTTAGCCTGTTTTTCCTAGTTTATCACTCGGAGACGAGTGATGGGTAAATTGGTATCTATTGTAACGACCGGTTTTCGTCGTTATAGAAAAGCCAATGGGAAAAAATTTTGGGCCGGAAAACTTTTTGGTAGTATTTTGAAATTTTCCAACCTAGTCCAGATTTGGATGAAATCAGAGTCAGTGTGGTCTAGGGAAATCTGGTAACAAACGGGAGATCAAATTAAGAATTCAATCATATTAGTAGATAGCTAAGACGTTAAGGAACTCGTACGACTTTACGGAATTAAATTCGGGTGAGTAGAACTCTCGAAAATGATCTTAGCGTGAACGGGTATTTTTTGAGTGTCGTAGGTTGAAGGCGTGTTGTGAAATGGGGGTTTGGAAATCCTTTAATTAGCTCTCTGTTTCGTGCAAGCTGCTATGGCGGGATTTGTGCCGCCAGGGCGGGGCCACTGCAGCGGGGTGAGGACCGCTGTGGCGGAACAGACACGACTTAAGTCGGAAATAAGATGGTAGAAATTTTGAAATCATTTTCTACTTGCTTAATGAAGACTAACTCAAGATAGAATTGAGTGACACAAAATAAGAAGAAATAATATTTGACCATTTTGAGAAAAAAATAAATATATAAAAATAAATTGACTTTGTTGATAGTGGTGGTCAATTCTAATGATCCTGACATGCATTTTGGATTAAATGGTCTGGTCTGTCCAATCAATCTAAACTTTATTTTTGTCAAATTTTCAACTTTTAAGTCAGACTTCTATAATCCAACTTTTGCACTAGATTTATGACTAACACTTGACTTGTGGTGCCTCGAAAGGTTTCACTAACAAGTCTCTCTCTTTTTTATTATCTCTCACTCACTATCGTCTTACGGTGCCCTGAGGGTTTTCACCAATAAGACTCTTTCATTTTTCACTTTCTCTCAAATGATCTCCTATAGTGCTTTCGAGGATTTTCATCGATAAGATTCCCTCATTTTTCACTCATTATGCGAGTGGCATAACATGTTTCCTTATATGATAATCAACATTGAAAGATTGCTTGATTTGTCGTTGTTAAAAATTGATCAGAAGGTCTTTACTTGGATTGTAACGTGGCTTTTAGACAGGGTTACAAAGAAATGATCGGCATGAAAGCTCAAAGATACTGCGTAACAGGGTTAAGACTTACAACTTTTGGAATCGACTCTTTTTTTTTAAAATAAAAATAAAATAAAATAATAATAATAATAATAATAATAATAATAATTAATTATTATTATTATTGCCCCAGTTTTTGTGATGAGGACTTTCTAGATTTTTTTCTTGATTGGACCGAACCTCAAAATAAGGCTGCCTACGTATCTTGTCAAAGCAAGAATCAGGTCGAACGTAGTTCAGGAAGTTTGTTCTTTTGTTGTTACTGATTCTTTTTTTCAATCTTTTTTTTTTTGAACTCTTTTTTCTTGACTCTTTTTTGTGACTTCTCTTTTATCTTTTTGAATTTGTGACTTTTTCTGACTGTATTTTGATTCCAAAAGAGGGTTATGAAAGAGAATAAAATAAATGCTCAAAAGGGGTAGCAAAGGATTACATGGTGTTTGGATAGTAGAATGAAATGCCTTCGTCATATCAATTATTAAAAATAACAAATACAAGCATGCCCTTTAAGATGTGAAGTGAAAATCATACAATATCTCTTTGCAACGTATGCATTGATAGATATGTATATCATTTTTGTTCCAATTGTCAGCTTGAAATCTCCGTTTGAGTAATGCTTTCTTGGCAACAAACGACATATGTCAATTTAAATGAAATTTATCCTTTCAATCATTTTTTATACTAAAGGACGTATCAAGGTATATAAGTCCTTTATTCATTTCCTCAAATATTTTCTTTTTGACTTCTCTGATGTATTCATTCCATGATTAGATATAATTTTAAGAACTGACCAAATTTCTCTTGCATATCATGTCAGAAAAACTGAATTGAAAAAGAGATGTATTTATGGAAAGCTAAATAGAACATGTCAAAGTGACGCGGAACAAAGATTATATTAAGATAAAAGGACTTGATGACAAGACAATAAACTAAATTTTAGGTTATAACTCTATAATAACCCAAACTACGACAAGACTCAACAAACAGACACATAAGAGAAATAATAGAAGGGTTTGACTTACTAAAATAAAATTAAAAAAATGAATTGCATAGCAGAAATGATGACAAAATAAACTATCCATACACTCTTTTTTTAGAGAAAAGAAGAGTGTCTACCAATCACCAAACTTGAATTCTTAGCTACTCTTTTGCACGCCAGCCTTCGTGAAAGCTCCACCAATTTCAATTGCCACTTCTTTAGAATTGAGAGAATTGTCATATTCTTTTTTATCACATATCATCTCAATGAAGTATACATCATTAGGTGCTGGTAGAGGATTCTGAGTAACATTTGGGAGGTTATCATTTTGGACCACAATCATCATTGCTTGGATCATCTTTTCCACCTCACTTTTCAAAGTTTGACAATCTTCAGTACTGTGCCCTGGGGCATCAGAATGGTATGCACATCGTGCTAATGGATTGAAACCTTTTGAACGTGGATCTGCATAATTTTGTGTAAAACTCTCCAATTGGTGTGAAATTGTTCATAGAGCTCCTTCATATCCCTGTCTTGGATGGGGATTATAAGGTGCTTGAAAATTTTGAGAAGAAGGACGAACATTTTGATGTGTTGGCGCTCGCAATTGAGGATAGTTTGGTGGATATGCATATGGTTGTGCACTATAGACTGCATATTAAGGTTGGACAATAGAGTATTGTGTGTCTTGCATGGGAGATAGTGATGGAATTGAGGTGGTGCATATTGATAAACTGGACCCCTTGGACCTTTTTATGTGTCTGACACAACATTTGCTACATCCTCCTTCATTTTCTTCACCCTGAGATTTCCTGATCCATTTTTAATCACCTGTGTTGTGGCTTTCCAGGCAGCTTGACTTACAATTTTTTCAGACTTGATGTCATTTTCCACTATTTCACCAATCTTAATAACTTCGGTGAATGTTTTTCCAACAATGGAAAGTAAATAATGAAAGTAGTCTGGTTCTTGCGCTTGGAGGAAAACATCAATCATTTCAGACTCTTTCATTGGCGGCTTAACCATAGCAGCTTGGTCCCTCCACCTAATAGCATATTCACAGAAATTTTTGGTAGTTTTTTTCCTCATGTTGGCAAGTGAAGTACGATCTAAAACTATGTCAATGTTATATTGAAATTGTTGAACAAAACATCGAGCCAAATCATCCCATGTATGCCAGTTAGAAGTATCTTGATCTATGAATCATTCTGAGGCAATTCCCATCAAACTTTCTCCAAAATAAGCCATGAGAAATTCTTCTTTGCTTCCAGCCCCTCTCAGTTGATTAATATATCTTTTTAAATGAACTACAGGATCTCTATTTCCATCATATTTCTCGAACTTTGGAGTTTTAAAACCGATGGGTAGATGAACGTGGGGAAACATGTACAAATCATTGAATGAAACACTTATGTGACCTCCCAATCCTTGCATATCTCTTACACTCTATTCCAAGCTCTTCATTTTTCTAGACATTTCTTCATGTTCCTCGTTCTTAACAACTTTTTCAGCTTCAACAGGGAACTATACTGATAAGTGTGAGGGTAAGATCCTGGAATTTAGAAAGTCAATTTAGGGGTATAATCTCTATCATATTAAACTTTAAGTGGAGGATCATTGTGGGATTTTGGCTCCATTATAGGCTGTGGGACTGTATTAGTCGGGGTAGTTGGCATGAAGAGTGGATTACTCATCATAGGCGTAATCAGAGGGCGCATCGTGGAAGTTTCAGCGGCATTGGATGTGCTAGCAGAGGGGACAAATCCAGGTGGATAAATGGGATCACTTGGATAGGGGGTGACATATTTGTATTTAGATTGTCACGGATTTAAGACGATGGAGCTTGTCCATTTATCCAAGCTTAGTACATTTCTGTCATTTGTTGTCTTAGCATCCTTACTTCTTCTATTGACACTCTTTATTGTGAAACCATCCGATTTTTGACCTCATCATTGTCCGACTCATTTCCGTCTTTGCGGGTCATTTTATTTTCCCCTTTTGACCTTGTATAGTAGGGATGAGATTCCAGCTTAACCACAAACCAACCACCTTTAAGTTAACTGTGTGCATGGATAATAAAGCTTGTTAGGGTTAGACCTTTTTCAGTTATAACCACATGTTGCACATTATGCATACACATGTCTTTTTATTTATAGAATGAGCTTAGTTTAATCCTAACTAGCTCAACTATATTTACTTCTTTATTATTATTTGATTATTTGTTTATATTTTTATTTATTTAAAGAAAATGATGCATTGATCAATTTCATTTGGATTGCATATATAACACGCTTGAGAAAATAATTAAGATCTTTGCATAATTTTTTTTCCAGAATTTTAAGATAAAATCTTTTGTTTTCTTAATTTATCGAAAGAAAATTAAGAAACAATCTATTTTTGATCTTGAACTTCATGCTAAAATGAAATAAAAAATGAACAAAGAAAAATATTTTTTGACTTTTTCGTTTGATTGACGAATTTGAAAAGTTCCAACATTATAAAGATAAAACTTCTTTAGTAAGAAAAAAAAATTGTTGAATAAAGACTACAACTTCTTGTTTTTTTTTTTTGAATTTTTGAAGAAGGAATTTTTTTTTTAAAAAAAAATGAATAAAGATCACCGAACCCAAAGAGAGTTGCCTACGTATCTCATTGAGATGAGAATCAGGTGTGCGTCGTTCAGATTGGATGGTTAAAAAAAATAGATATTATAAATTGACTTGACAAATACAATATTTCTCAAAGTATTATGAAAACAAAATATTTTGATTTTTTTTATTATTAATTATACAAAAAGAAACTTAAATATACATATTTTAGTTTAAGTAGCGAAAAATCTTTCATTCATTTTTTAAAAAGGTATAATAACTTCTAAAAGAAGAAATATCTTTATGTTTTCTCCCTTTTTTTAAAAAAATCGAAATATAACATTTTTTCATTACACTAATCACACTAAAATGAGTCAACTTATAGAGACTTTCTAAATAAATGCATTTTTCATGTAGCACATAAAATGATCAAAGTGGTCAAGTAAAAGACGGATACTTGTCCTAAACAGATCAACTCTTGTTTCGAGGCTCACTAAGTCAAATGCAAATGATGCAAATAAGTGGAGTCTTCCAGGGATAACCATGTCTATGTTCTAGTTTTACTAGGTTCAAACCTGAAGAGATTGGTGTCTAGACTGGCTTACTCAAGAGGACAACTCGAGTCAGGGAGGGACAACTTATCGGTAGCAGCGCTATTCCGACTTCATTGATGGTCCAACCCCGCCTAACATATAATACTAATAATCCTTCATCAGGTGCCAAAACACTCTAGCTTTATCTCAATAGAAAGTAGGATGCATAACTGCATTCCTGTGACTGTGTGAAGTATTTTTTAGAGACTAAGACGAGGTACGTGAAAGAAGATAATCTATAATACAATTCAACAATATCAAAGCAATAAATGAGCAACAAATAGCACATTAGGCCGTTATACACAATATATCCAAAAAAATAATAAGATTAAGTAAAAGTCAATATAATAAAGCTCGATTCTGATTATTCCTCAGCGGAGTCGCCAAAGATGTCACATCCCTTTTTTGCATGGCGGAAGGATTTTTCCAATTTAAGTGACTGTATTGACTAGGAATTATTTTAATTGTTTCAGAGTCGCCACTTGGTATTGAGTTATGGTGTTCCAAGTCACCTTCTCTTTCTAATCCCTAATCAAAAAGAAATGACTCTTTATTATGGTCTGCGAACTAGATATTCGGGTAAGAAATTATATTGGCCGAGTGGAAGGTATTAGGCATCCCTCGAGTCCCGTGGTTCTATCACGATCGCGTTTATTGACTTATACTTATTGTTGGATATATTTTTATAGGCCATGATTTGCTCGCATTTTTTATTTGTTGAAATTTTATTTGGTCTCGACCTAGATACGTAACCGCATTTTTGGTCTTGACGTTTAGAGACATAACTGTCTTCTTCGCATCACACCTAATAATTGTCTATAAGTCTTACTTTAAATTAATAAAAGTTATTTATATTTTTGAACAAGGTGTGTCACCGCATCCTTGAGTTTCTTTTACTATTTCAAAAAAGATGTGTAACCACATTCTTAATTGAAACAAATATTTTTAACATGTCTAAAACTCATCTAGTCATTAAAAAACAAATATTTTTCCTTTATACATAAAACCAAATAAAGTAAAATAAATCTAAATGTTGAAGATACAATATATAATTTTGGTATCATTTCTATATCTTTTTATTTTATATTTTAATATTTTATATTTTGATTACTTTTAAAATTAACGTCAAAATTAAGTATACACTTTCTAATCAAACAAAACAATAACGAATTGTTAAAAATAAATCTCATTTTTTTGTTTGATAAAATAAAATAATAATAATTTATTTATTTATTTATTTTAGCCTGACTATACGTACTTTATCATTATATCTAAATCAAGATAAGAACAATGTCATGACCTGTTCAATTTTAAGAGATCACAATAACGAATAAAAAAAAATCATCGGTTAAAGTTATCTTCATTCATCAAATAGAGATATAAAAACTAACAAATTATTCATTTCAATCAAATTATGAATAAAAATAAAATATAAGAAAATTGGTCATAAAAATTACATCAAATTCCATAAATAAATTAAAGAGATAAAGTAAAGTTGAGTACCGCAAAATTTTGACCGAAGCTCGATTAGAACGCCCATAAATATTTTGTAAGTTATTTGTGGTGGTGTATGTATTTTTTTATATGAAATAAGTAATGAGAAAGGAAGAAAAGATGTGAATGTATTGGGTGAATTTTTGAAAGAAAAAATAAAAATCAAATGTTTGTCTTTCTTCGTGGGTTGTGTTTTTTTGGTAGAGTGCAGAAGTTGATTTTTTTTCTCTGTGTGCGTGTATTGTGTTGTGTATATTGGTTGCTGTATTAGTAGTAAATGTTGAGGGTGAGTATGTATTTTTTTCGTTGTGTGCAGGTATTGTGTTGTTGGAAGAAATAAAATCTTTGGATCTTTTTATTTCGTGCAGGTGTAGTCTCTTTGGGTTGCTGCCTATTTTTTTTTCTATTTTTTTCATTCTTGTCCCCTTTTCGTGTGTGTTTGTGTGAGTGTTCATATAGCAGTGTATGTGTGTGTTGTGTTATAGAAAAATGGGGAGGGAAGTGGGGTTAAAGTGAGTGGAGTGGGGGTAATATGGTGAAGTGGGGGTGAGGGTAATGGAGGTGGATTGGGGTAGTGGGAAGATGTGAGGGAGTGTTAAGTTATTATTATTATTATTTTTAATAATATAATATAATATAATATAATATAATAATTTTGTAAAATCTAAAGTCACCACTAGAAGACCTATCAGGTGGACGAAATTGATTTTCTGAATACTTGGATTTTAAATTCGGTTATACCTCCAAATCAGGTTACTGCTAATCTAACTAATAATGATTTCTCTCATATTACTCAAAATCCAGATGGTAGGATTTGTATTCAGTTTGATGATAAGACTTCTGTTTATAACAGACATTCTTTTTCACATAATAGATTATTGGCTGCTATACATCATATGTCGCCTGTTGAACCATCATATGGCCCAGCCAGGAATCGTGCATTTCCATTACATACTATAGATTCTTCTATTTATAGGGTTAAAATTAATCCTCATACAAATATTGTTCAGGATAATGATAATATTTCTGATAAGGATATTCCT